>CM062264.1:15158057-15458057 GCA_031216635.1 Dissostichus eleginoides
CTCAATATCAAGCCACGATTATTGTTTTTATTTTAAATTGTATAATGTCGGACTTTTTTTGCTGTCCGTGACGAAAATAAATGGGGCTCAGAAAACTGAAATCTACATACTACCAATACAAATACATTGCTTTTAAAATTGTTCTGTGTGACACGAAAACAATGGGAACATCGTGTTGGTGAACACGAATCAATAGATTACATTTATTTCGTGACAATAACACGAAATGCTGTGAGACTGGGTTGTTACATGAGCAAGCATCGCTAACACTCAGAGCTAACGCTGTACTGGAGAGAATATGTGTAAAAAAAACGGATATAAAAAGGTACTCTTATAGCATAAAAGGTGAGCTTTAAAATGTGAATGAATCCTAAAAAAGGGGGGCCAATAATCCTATTTGATTTGTTTCAACTTACAACGTTAATGAAGTGTTCCAAATGTGAAAAAAATCCTGGGGACAAAAGGTGTCTGCTCGAAATCTATTTGGCAATGTAGTTTAGTAGTTTTTTTAGGAGACAGTGGTGCCAATTTTACTGACTTTAGGTAGCTAAGCCCATTTCTTGGCCATTTCCTCTTTACTCATAATTTCCTGTCGTTAAAACCGGCTAAGTAAACTCAAGTCAACTGCTTGGTCATGCTTCACAAAGCCTCCTTTACATGGCTCAATGTTGAAACATGGGTCCACATTTATGTGCAGGTCGTAGGAACCAACACAGTCTCACTCCCTGAACGTCCAGGAGCGACGCTTGGTCAGGGTCCTATGGCGTGCAGTTGTGACGCGCCGAGTCTCCTTCAGCTTCATAAACGGACGCAAAGAGCTTTCAACTGATTGCAATGCATTCCCATCGGCGGCGGTATTTGACGCTCAGGGAAGCACCGCATCGGTCCATGTCGGCGGCATTTAAAGGCAATGTGAGCGTCCATTCCCATTGGATAACGGAGGATTTTACACCCGGAAGTAAGTATTCTCTTTACTGTCGATTGATTTTACAGTGATATCTGCAATACTCATCAACTCAAAAACACCAGATTATCCTTGTTAATTACACAACATTGATTGGTTTAAATTGTGTACAATGGTTTTGTATTTTTCCCCTTCGATTAGGAGAAACAAATATTTTTTCGGAGTTTAGGATGGCAGAAGACACTACACTACCCAGAATCCTCAGCTTTCGTTTGGGACTACAACATGCTCTTTGCTTCACAAACCCTGTGAGGAGGACAAAGAGGATGCAGGGTTAACCGAAGAGATGAAGGAGGGGAACTGGGTCCAGATTTATGGAAGAAAGATACATTTGCCGTGTTTCCCCCCTCTCATTATTGGCAATGTAAAATCACTGGCTAATAATGGAGGCGCTAACGGCGTCAGCTAGGAGTCAAACAGAGTGTCTGGAGTGTAGTTCAATGTTCTTTATGGATACATGGCTGCACCAGGATATATCTGACACCAACCTTTCCTTTGATGGCCGACAAGGATTGCATCAAAAGTTTCACCATGTCTTCACCATGTCTCCAACATGTCTTCAACATGAGCCTGAGACTTAGGAGCGTCCATGTGATGTGGAGGACGTTCTGTCTCGTTGCTGTGACTCAGACGCTGAACCTTACCGACACTTTATGTACCCCAGGGATTCATAAAGTATTTTGATTTGATTTTGAAATTTGATTAAGGTTTGTGTTGCTTTTACTCAAGTTAAACACTTGCATGCATTTTGTGGTACCACTACAAAATAGGTGAGTAAATCAAGATCTTTGAGTCTCTGATCTTCAAGAGGTTTGCAGTGGCTGAAGTCTAAAAGACTGAAAACTATTTCATGCACACACGCACTAGCACACTTATAGAAATATATGAGCATTTTTGTAGCCTTCAAGCATGGCACGTGACATTATAGCAACACTATATAATGATTCAGCCATCCTACTCATCTTTCTGCTCTATTTATCTTTTGAAGTTAACACCTCCTCTCTTTACAGTAGAGAATCATTTACAGGTAGTATTAAAACTGTCAGTCCATAACAATGGAGTTGGCTCAAGGCCAAACAACTGTGTGTGTGTGTGTGTGTGTGTGTGTGTGTGTGTGTGTGTGTGTGTGTTAGTGTGTTAGTGTGTATGGTATCATTGCTTATAGGGTAGGCAGGAGTGTGAATTTGAGTCAGATCCAGTTCATTACAATGGTTCTTTGTGAGCTTGTCAGACAGGAATGCGTATGATGGGAAGGATGAGCCGTGCCAGATGCTGCTCTGTGTTGGTGGACTTTACTCTCATGACTCAGTTTTGCTACTATATTTTCTCTTCTTTTTTTTCCTCTGGATTTTCTCTGCTTTTTTATTCACCCTCTCTATACCCTTTTCTTTAACTCTTCTCCTTCTCCTCTTTGTGAAGAGAATGTGACGAGTGGAGAGTTGAAGATACTTTGGGGTATAATGTTACAGCTTTGACATTTATCCTCTAGCAAAGGCATGCAAGGGTGGGGGGGAATCTATTGTGTTTGGGGCTTTGTGAAAGTAACTTTCATCAAAGTCAAAGATGTGTTAGAGTCAGGTGGGGTAAAACCTCTTAACCTCTCAAAATCTGCCCTTCATTTCACCACACAAAGCTGTACTCTTGTGTTCTTGTCTCTTATTAGAGTTCAAAAGGAATACATACTGAGAATAATCCACAGGAATTTATTTTTTAATCAGATTTTGGTTTCTGTAGGTTTTTATGAAGCATTGCATGCTAACATCAGATCATTAGTTCTCAACGCAAAGAACAGATAAGGAAGAATTCATTTAAGTTCTGGACAAATAATTTATTTTGACCTGGCCGAGTCAGGTTGATAACAAGAGTCAGGTTGATAACAAAATGTCATGGTAATTCATAAAATAATAGCATTTAGATATTTTAGTCAGGACCCAAATGAAAAAATGTAGATAATAAGACAATTTCCATTGATCCATAGTCCCCTAACCTTGAGGCCAACCTAAAATCATTCTGCAAACTTTCTCAGAGCAAAAAGGCATGTATTTCAGGACCATGAGAACATATGAGTACACCTTCATTCATGTTTGTTTTTTGTTTAACCGGGCTGCCCAGAAGTGTGTGTAAAGGGGCTGTTATTTCAGGGAGAAAGGGCACAGGGAGGCCAAGCAGATACAAGTGGTGTATGTGCCAAACTACCAAATACACCTGCAAGTGTACATACAATTTATAACTGACTTCATTTTAACCATGACATTTATGTGTACTTCCAGTTCACCTCATATTTTCACAGCTGGGTTTTAAAATAGATGTCAACGCTTGTATAACGCAAGAGAAACATGATGTCAGCATTTGCCAAACTGAAACTACTGCTTTCAAAAACATAACCTGGCGAATAAATTAACACCCTTAGCCTACTGGGTAAGAACACTTCACACTATTGATTCAGTGAAATAGTTTTATTCCCGCATTACTAAGAGAAACAGGTGGCAGGTGTTTTACCTATGAGTAGGGATGGGTATCGAGAACCGGTACTAAGTCAGTAATGATTGGACGGTATCAGTATACCGTTAAGCCGCTGGACAAACGGTGCTGCTATCGGTATATGAATTACGCTACTTCCTCAGTTTAAACAATTCTGGTTGGTTGGGAACCCTCATCCCGTGTGACGTATCCGGTTTGAGTACCACTCTGATTGGCCAATGTGAATGCCACTCGTCATCTCTCCTAACAGCGCTCTTATTATTGTGAGACTCCCGGGGGCAGACGCAACATCTTGCAAGAAACAGCGTCTCAAGGCTTCTTAACATTTAACAACCTATTAATGATGCATACCCACTTAACGGGAAGAAACTCAGCTAACAGACGATATTAACCATTTTACCTACACGGAACAGAAGTCCAACACCAAGAGTCTAAATCAACACTTAGCGAAACGGGCTAACGGCTACTTTAGCACATAACTGTCAAAAGCGATCTTTTCTACGTCATGTTGTCTGCACAAACGACATATCACATGATAGCTGAGATTCCACAGATACCATTGGTATAAGTCTCATCACTGTACGACCAAAAGAGCAAGAAAACAACTTCACTTTACTTAGCCATGATGATAATTATGTCTTTTGCTGTTTTGTGATAAAAAGTTGTGTTCAAGGGCATAAAAACGGTTAATCCAATGGCTCTGTGTAACTTTAAAATGATTACTGATAATCCGTCATTACAATTATAAATAATAAACGCAATTAACGGATAGCCGACCGGCAGGGCCGTATCCAGGATTTCCTAAATACCGAGGTCCAAACATGCTAGGGGGGTTCGGGGGTATACCCCCCCGAGATTTTGGTGATTTTCATGATCTAGTTAGGTGCTTTTTAAGTCCTGTGGGGGGTCACAAATTGGATAATATATTGATTTCAAACCATGTCAGTGGGCTGCAGCATAAATTATTTTAGAAAGTGTAATGGGAGGCTGTGGTGCAGTGGGTTAGTGCGCTGGTGTTCGGATCAGGGGGAGCACAGGTTCAAACCCCACTGCAGTCAGCATGTCGTTGTGTCCCTGGGCAAGACACTTCACCCCAAAATTGCTCCTGTGGGGATTGCCCACAGTATTGAGTATGTAAGTCGCGTTGGATAAAAGCGTCTAACAAGTAACATGTAATGTAATGTAATGCATAATAATCAGTTGATTGTTACTATTAATGATCTGGACATGCAGAAGAGGCTAAAATGATCACAAAACATTGTCAACATTCACTTTCCATGTCTCTCTCCTTTCCATAACCTGCATCCTCTCTTCCATCTTCTTTAGTCTCTCTGTCTTCTTCCTGTTCATACTCTCTCTGTCCTCTACTCTTTCTCTTTGTTCAATCTCTCCCTCGTTGTTCACTTTTTGCTCCTCCTCACTTGTCGCTCCTGCCAGTGAATTAAAAGCAATTCAGCAATTTAGTTCATTTCACTTGTTTGTTTGCATTTAAATTTTTTTTAAATCTGTTTTGTTTGATTCTCAAAAGAGAACAAAAATGTAAGCAAATTGTGTTTTATACAATTGTATGTTATTATGACATCATAACTGCAATAGATGTATGTTGTTTTAAAATTATGCCTATTGTCTATATTGTAAATGAAGACTATTGTTATAGATAAATAGATAGATAGATAGATAGATACAGTAGATAGATAGATAGATAGATAGATAGATAGATGGATAGATAGATATATAGATAGATGCAGTTTCCCTGACTTCCATTACTTTCTCTCTTTCTCTTTCTCTCTGCCTGTCCTGTCTCTTCCTTACCAAAGCTGAGCTTCGACTGACGTAGTCTTTTCATTATATCTGGGTCAGTGTAAAAAGAAAACAATACAATGTTATATCTTCAATGTTTTACTCTAATTGAAATGAAAGAAAAGCATTGCAACGTTTGTTAAAAGGTAATCCTTCTGACATTGGATGAATGTAATTAACTTTGCTGTCTAGCTAGTTTATTCACGCAATGTAAACCAAAGTATAGCCTATAGCTGCAATATAAGTTAGTGTGCATGTTGTCGGACGTCCACTGACTAACGTAGAGCGTTCACACAGGATCTGCTGGTCATATGATGTCCTGTGAGGAACAGAAACACAAGCAGCCCGCTGGACTCAGATCTCTAGATACCTTATCACTCCTCCTCTGGACTCAGATCTCTAGATACCTCATCACTCCTCCGCTGCTCCGGTACAAGTCCGGGCTGCGGTGGTTTGTTGATACATGTCGTCTTCTTCTGTTTGCTTTAATCGAGGCTACGTAGTTATGCAGCGCCAGCATCGTCAGTAAATGGAAGTACTACAAAGAACCCCGTTTAGTGCAGTTATTTCACAAGTTTAGTTATATACACAGCTCGGAAAAAATTACCGAGGTCCGGACCTTGGTGACCTCAATGGTGGATACGGCCCTGCCGACCGGAGCTTCCGGTTTAGGAGGTGCGCACGCAGCCGCCCCTAATTACCGCCCCCCTTCCAGAGACACACTGTCAAACACACTCATACTTGCTTGGTATGACATTGAAAAAGTTACAAAAAATAATAAATACACATAAATTACATAAAATGACTGTTGTTTAATCTTCACATCTTGTAATCATGTCTATAATTTTGAGCACCAAATTATTGAAAAGTATCGATAAGAGTATCGAAAAATACCGGTATCGATAAGCAGTATCGGTATCGATAAAATCCTAACGATACCCATCCCTACCTATGAGTGAGCTCTTCATCAAGTGGCAGATTTGACACTGTTAAGGCTGGTGGTTATACAGAGGGTATTATACCTGGTTTTGTTGGGTGCTTTATAAGCATATTTTTGGTTTTGAAAAAATACCATAGATTATTAACCTTTAGGAAAGTCTTGTTTCGGCAGCCAAACATTCTGCAGGTAAAAGCCCTGTTCGTGTGAGATTCCAGACAGTTGAAGCATTTCCAATGCTAAGATAGACATAAACTCTGGTTGAATCATTACAGAAATAAAAATGAAAAAACTGCTTTACAACACATGTGATTCTTTTTCTTGTGGAACCATGACAAGAAGGAGAATGCCTTGTGACACCACCTCCACTTCTCCTTATCGCTTACGCATCACCTACGTGATATAGAGTTAGTATCCTGCCAGAAGGGCTGGCAGTGAAGGTGGAGGGTCTTGGTTGACCATACCCTGGTGGCAGAGGCTGGCTGAGCCTGATCTTGTGCTTGAGGTGTAATTTTACCAGGTTGGAGGGGGGCTCACCTTGTGGACCTGTCATGCCACACATACACACCGACCACAATCCAAAAGAGAGGCAGAGGTGGAGCTGTGAACTGATCGCCAAATAGTGGTGATTAAGGTCCAGTGGCAGGGGAAGTCTCTAGACAAACCTGGCAGGACCAAACATGTAGTGCACGTGAACCAGAAGCGTCTGGATTAGGCCCAAGTCCGGGTGGCCTTCAGCTCACACCCCTGGCAGAGCTTTTCTTTCCTCCCTTTGGAGGCTAGGGACATGAGTGGTTGATGTTCTAAGCTTCTATTGTGGAAGCTGCAGCTAGGAGCTGTAATGTCAAGGTCTTAGGTGTCTCAACAGGTGGTAACCCTTAAAACTTCCTGGGGACACTGGTGGTCAAGGAAGCTGTCCTGCTGAAGAAGGAGGCCTTCCGGTATATGTTATCCCTGGGTACTGAGAGCAGGCCCAGCCATGGCAGAGGCAGCTGGTGCCCGAGGAGTTCTGAGAAGCTATGGAGAAGGACTTTCCGTTTGACATCTCAGGAGGGGGAAGCAGGGAACCATCCAAACTGTGGATAGAAAGAATGGGATGCTGTCGATCTCATCTGAAACGGTGAAAAACTTTGGGGAACTCCTGAGCCCAACAAATCACCTTCTATGATAGAGTCAGAGCTGGAGGATGATGGGGATCAACATCAATCTCTCTGGAGGAGGTCACTGAGGTAGTTTAACAACTCCACACAATGGCAAAGCCCCAGGGGGTTGATGAGATCAACCGTCCATCAACTGTCCAGAAATGCTGAAGGCTCCGGGTGTTGAGAGACTGTTATGGGTTGACATCTCTCATCAACATTTCGTGGACGTTGGGCGCAGTACCAAATTAATGGCAGACCGGGTTGATGGTTCCCTTGTTCAAAACGAGGGTGTCGGTCAATTACAGACGCATCACTCAGCCTCCAAGCCTCAGATTGATGAAGAAAAATACGGAATCTACCGGTCCATCTTTGTTCCCACTCAAAGGAGCCAGTTAAAATGGTTCTGGCATCCAGTAAGAAGTCCACCTGGCCACATCCCTAGGGTGGTTATCCAGGCACTTCCAGCATGGGAGGAGACAGAGGGACAGACCCAGGACCAGGTCCAGGAATCTACGCTGGTTAATGTGAGAGAAAGGGACGTTTTGGGCCCTCTTCTGGAATCGATTCCTTTCGCAACCCAACTCTGGATAAGCTGTTGGCAATGGATGGTTAGCAGTACAAACCTGTATAGATTAAAAAGGAGAAAGGTCAACTCAGCTTTCAAGTTGCATTTCTGTAAAAAAAAAACATCCAAACTGAGTTATGGATTTTGGTGTGTATGCCCCAATAACACAAAGCAGAAAAATATAATAATCTATAATATCAACTCATATTTGTAAAAAGCTGATAAAATGATACACTCGGCTGTTTAGTAAAGATCACTTTCATTAAATTCTGGTTAAAATGTGCAAATATGTTGCAGCAATGGAAATGAACTCACTCCCAAATGTTATACTAGTGTATTTGTAATTATATAAAGTAGGAAAAAAGAACACAACAACAAAAACTAGAGAATGCAATTCCTGAAGAAATTGCTAGTGGGAATGCTTTATGCTGAAAAGCTGACGCTAAACTGCTATGCTGAAATGTAATGTGTAAGAAGAAAGTGAAGAATTTAGATTGAAATGATACATGAACACTGGGGGCTTGAATGTGTGATGAGAGAAGAAAAGAAAGTAAAAAGGCTTGGAAAAGCAGCAGAATATTTGAACTGCAAACTTTTGAACTAACTTGATGGCGAATGATCTGTCGCCATGCCAACAGCATTTGATGACATCCCATAATACGCTTAGATGCGTTGATGGCTGCATCGTTACCAAACCTGTGAAGTTTTGGGCCGTTTGGAGCATTTTCAATGAAGTTATGAGAAAACCGTGTTTCATGGCGAGCATTGTGTTGCCATGGCAACGTCATTTGAAGAAATCTCAAAACTGTCCCGTAGATGTCTTCACGGCTGGACTGTTAGCACACATGTGAAGTCTGAGCACTTTTTGAACATTTTCATAGGAGTTATAGCGACATCGTCTTTTATAGCGAGGGATGCGTTTCCATGGAAACGGCATATGATGAAACCCCATAATTGACGTAGAGCTGTTGAGGGGTCCGTACCACCATTATCTGAAGTGTGGTGCTGTTTTGACCCTTTTCATAGGCGTTACGACAAAATCGTGTTTTATGGCGAGGGATGCGTTTCCATGGAAACGGCATATGGTGAGATGTCAGATTTGACGTAGAGCTGTTGAGGCATGGAGAGGTGATATACAGGTGAAGATTGTGGGACGACCGGACCGTGTCCATTGGAGCTACAGCGACATCGTGTTTTATGGCGAGGGATGCGTTTCCATGGCAACAGCCTATGGTGAGATCTCAGATTTGGCGTAAAGCTGTTGAGGCATGGACCGGTGATATACAAGCGAAGTTTGGGGGACGATCGGACCGTGTCCATTGGAGTTACAGCGACATCGTGTTTTATGGCGAGGGATGCGTTTCCATGGAAACGGCATATGATGACACCCCATAATTGACGTAGAGCTGTTGAGGGCAGGACCATTAACCATTATCTGAAGTCTGCTGCTCTGAGCATGTCAGTTGGAGTTATGACATCATCGTGTTCCATGACACAGGTGTTTATATTTGAGCTAACGACGTGTCCAGAGATCAAAGGTTTCCATGGTGATGTGCAGTAATCAGTGAGAGGAGAGCATTTTCATTGTTCTGAATGAGAGATAAACCTCTTACATGTGAACGTTTTGTTGAAGAACCGTAACAGATATCGGTGAAATTTCAAAGCGTGAAGCATGTCGAGGAACTTGAGCATCTGAAGTGTACTTTTTTTGTACTTTCGGGTTAATAATGTGGCCTTTTTGGCAGATTAACTAAAGGTAAACTGCTGTGGTGAGGAAAGATGAGGCTGAATTTAAAATGGGGTTTAATGGAGACATGTTGAAAGTTTTTGTCACTTCATGCCCTCAGGAGGCATTTAAATTTTTCAAGCTACGAGATGTTTTCCTACGTTTCTCATGAAAAATTATGTCTCAGGAATGTAGGGTTTGGGAATTATGGCAGGTTTAAAAAAAAATATGAAGTCAAAATTAAATCTGTCCTCCACTCTAGCTGTGACATCACGCACTCTAAAATCTGAAGAAGGCCTCTTTACCAAGGTCTGAACAATGTTTAATATCTCTAAAAGTACGAATCAGATTTAAAAATTGTCTTACACGAATAATGTCAGAAAGATGTGTAACATTTTAAAGTTGGAATGAGGTTTCTGAGTGAAAGTATGAAGGAGCAGTTAGCAGTTGAAGTTGCATGAAGATTGTTCAAGTCTGAAGAGTTTCTCCATTGACTTCCATGTAAAAATGTTGATGAATTATGGGATGTATCTCTGGAATTATGAAAGTTATGAATAAGAAAAGTAATAGCCATCGATTCCCGACCGAGCTGAACGTTTTGATGTTTGAACGGAGTTTCTGCGATGTGGAATGTGGGAGAAGAAGAGGTGCAAAATAACCTGGCGGAATAATAAAGAATTTTGTGCGTAGCATAACAAGTAGTTGGAATGCTGTATCAGCATTCCCACTAAATAATCATAAATGCAAAAACAATAACCTTGCAAAATATTGCTGTTTGTTCTTATATAATTTTCTGGTGTGTTTTATTTCCCCCAAAGTTCTTTTTGATTGTTGTTCATATCCTTGTAGGTTTTATGTGCTTTGAGCCCCCCCATGTGGTCTTTTTACAAGTGGTAAGTATGCACATCCTAAGACACATTTTCCTCAAATATGTAAATATCTACCATTATTGTATTAATACATCAACATGTTTTGTTTAGTAATACAACATACTAATCAAGTAAATGTCCTTATTTCTTAAAATTATATTTTAAAAAGGTGGTTTGGGTAATAAAAAAAAATGGAATACACTAATCTTACTGTACTGTCAAAAAGTTAATTGATTACTATAAATAACTGGAATTTCAGGGCTCAGCAATTGAGAAATAACCAATAAACATTTACACCCCCAGACAATCTTAGCTTTTTTGATAGTCCAGGGGTTCAAATGTTCAATGGACCTACTGTGAAGTCTCTAATCTCAGGCACTTGGGAAGATGAGCTTTGAATTTCCCATAAAATTAAAACCTGCGTTGCTTCACTGTACATTCACATAGATACAGACCTATAACACATGCATTGGTGAAAGGTCTGGTATGAGGTAGTTGAGTATCAAATACTCTTACACCCTCATCTGGTACAAAGCAAAACTGCACTTTTTGCATTAATTATTTTCTCCATTCCTGCCTCTTTGCTCTTTAACCTGGGAAGCATTGCTGCAATGTGTATTTAAACTACATATAGCATCTTGATCTTTATTATGTGAGTGGTGTCCTGTGTCTTTATTTGTAACGGTACATATATTGAGACGGGGAAATGTTGCAAACAATCCCCAAGCAAATTGACGTTTTATCAGATGCTTTTTTGTATAGAAAGAAGCAATTGCACCTTTTATCTTGTGTATATTAAGAAACGCTAATCCTAAAATACCGCTGCAGTTGGACCGCAAACTAAAGGCACTAAGGAAAGGTACCTCCTGTTCATATACTGCCCTTTTCTTCCTTGTATGTCTTTGACAGGGTGAACAGTAAGATGGCAGGGTGCAATGATGTGCCAGATGGTGTCAGTCTATGAATAATGCATCATTGGTTTAAGTCAGACAGGTCCAAGCTGATCTGAGGTCCTCTGAATGACACAGGTTGCTGCTGTAGGGTTCATGCTGAGTTGTGGGATTGGCCACCCTAGGGTTAACTGGCAGTCGGGCTCTTGACATGAATTACTCATGTATGCATCATTTATGAGTATGGTTGTGCAAGAGTTTTATGTTTTTCTAGATTCTAATTGACAGAAAACGTTTGACGAAACGCATTCCACTGAAAACAAATTGAGTGATGGTGATTGGAAATCAGAACAAAATAGGATAAAAAACATCACCAGAATGGACAAAAAGATTATTAATAACACCCCAAGATCTCTGTGACTTCGAGTCCCTCACACTCTTCCTGTCCCGCCTCTAAACTCATCTCTTCTCCTCTGCCCACCCATAGCCCCCCATCAATCCATGCCCGTTGATCGTCCTTGTTTGTTGGTACTCCCCCCACCCCAAACCTCCCTTGTATATTGTAAAACGACTTTGAATCAGAGAAAAGCGCTATATAAATACAATTAATTATTATTATTATTAATGTTAAAACGTAAGATGCTAACAATTGATAATCAGCATTATACCAAGTACAGCTTAGGGTAAATAAAATTGTTATCAGTTAAACTGGTATAAACAAGGAAGTTGTATTGCAACAAATTAAAGTAGACTTAATGATAGCAAATTTCATCCAATAGTTGTGTAGACACTTCACTCAAATCCATTATTGTCAACGTCATAGTGGCACTAAAAGTCACGGATCACAGATGTCAAGAGAACTTATTCTCTGGGAACCATGGATTTGCATACATCTCTATATGTACCAAATTGAATAGCAAGTGTCAACCTCATGGTGGCACTGAAACACTAAAAAGTCAGGGGATAATTAAAGTTTTCACAGGGGACAAAAATACGAGACTGAAACACAACAATCAGCAGTTTACTTATTACACAGACACTCAACAAACTGAAATGTTGACTTTATTTAAATGTATTATCTCAACAAATGTCACATAATTGTATAAAGGTAGTTGAAAGCAATAATATTAAATAAATAAAAACATTAGGTTCAACTATTGCTTTCAACTAACCTAATACAGTTATGTGAAATTATTTGACATAATATATTTAACCCTTGTATGGTGTTCGGGTTTGTGGGACCCGTTTTCATTATTTAGCTAAAGAAAAATGATATGATAAAGTATTTTTTCAAACTCACACTCAATGGCCTTGGCTCATTTTCTGTGAAGAACATATATCAGAACACATTTTCAATGACCACCCACTGTACCCCTCCCCCCCTACACATTTACATTACATACAGGATGTTCAGGTCCTGTGTACCTGTCTGGGCCTTCTGTGTGTGTGTGTGTGTGTGTGTGTGTTGTGTGTGTGTGTGTGTGTGTGTGTGTGTGTGTGTGTGTGTGTGAGACTTTTGTATTTCTGCCCCTGCCATTCCCGCACAAGGTTGCAACATTGTTGATAATTACTCACCGACACCTGTCTGCTCTCACATTCCCTCATTATGTCTTCTGAGAATCCTGAGTCTGACAGTGACTTTGAAGAAGAGGATGAGATTGAGCATCAGCTAGTCACAAAAAAAAGACGAGCCACAGGACCAGCCGATCAGCGGGCAAAAAAAAAAGTAGCATTTTAATTCATTAATGTGATCTAACAAATGTAAAAGGGCAAATATGAACCATATATGCTGTTTATATTTCTTGTTATTGGGATGAAGTAAACATCTGTTGAGTATTTTAACATAAAATAGTTTGATTGTGTTGAATTGAAGCCCAGAAAGGCAGCGGGTCCACCAGACCCACGAACACTGGCTGAGTAACAAAAATATGAACACCACACAAGGGTTAAAAAAAAACGGTTCAGTTTTTTTTCTGTGTACTTAAGTGTGTACTGATTAATATCTGTTAGCTCCAGTTGAGATATGGCAAACCCAACGGACATTTTAAATACTTTGCCACTCCTTAAGGAAGTATTTGCTCAACTTCCTATAAGGAAGTAGCCTAAGTAAATATGTATATTAATTAAATCTTCTGTCTTAGAGAATAGTATGATAGTGACAGGCTTTCTCACGGAGAGAACCCACAGGTCCTTCCTCCCTGCAGCGGTCAGGCTGTACAACCACCACGGCCCCTGGTAGAACCCACCCACACACATGGACTGGAATACCCCTGATGTGCTGTTACACTGTCTGAAAATATAAAACTTTGTGCAATTGCAATATACATGCAAGTGCAATATAACTTCTGCAATTTCACGTGTATAACCATGTACATAACCGCAATGTTGTTTTCCTTTTTTACTTATTGTGTTATTAATAACGTGTGCATGCTTAACCATTTTTTTTATTTTTCCCCCCTCACTTTATGTGCTGTTGTAATAATGTAAATCTTCCTGTTGCGGGACAACATAAAGGATTTCTGATTCTGATTCTGAAAGACCAGCAGAAACTAAAGGAGTGGAACTGCTCCCTTTAGTTTACGACCCTGTGTTGACACAAGAATGATGGGTACTTGAGGAGGTGTCACACCATTTAACCACCTCCTGTCTACTTTTCTCTATTCCCTTTCTCACCTCGCCACATGTGAAGATCTCTGAAGAAAAGCCATAGTTTAAATATGTACCTACGTGTCATAGTAAAACTACTTAGCATCTTTTGTTTTGAGTGATTTTTTAATTCATTTTAAATTAAATTGATCAGGTTCTATTCAGTGGTTCGTATCAAGTTTTTGGTTACTTAATGTAACTTTCAAATATGAAACCATAAAGTATGTTAGAAAGCAACTTTAAAGTTTAACCTTTGAAAAAGACAAAAGATCTAATCAGAAAGTTAGCCCTTCAAATCAGTGACCCTTGGCCTCCTGATATAACTCTGCAAAGAAGGCTTTAGATCCTCATGCAACTTTTATTTGATTATAACCTGCCCTGCTTCTGCAAAAGCAGGGCAGGTTATAATCTTTTAATGCTAAACTTCAATGTAGTAAAGTTGGTGCTGGGGTATTACTGAAATGTTTTTATAGATTATTAAAATGGGGTTTTGAAAAGCCTCACTCCTGATGTTACATAAATACAGTTTACATGCACTTTGCTGGATTTTTTAAGGTCAGGCAATATCACCCGAAAGCAGTGGTCTGCTTGGAGAGGAATTAACACAATTGTTATGTCTACTGTGTTGAACTCTTTAGGTAGTCGGGATGGTCAATATCAAATCGTCAGGTTCCCTAATGAGGCGAGCAGGGTACGAGAGGGTAAGCATAACATCTCATCGTCTTTCTTTCATTTAAAAACGTATTTCTCCAAATGTGTCTTCTCATATTTGTATTGAAATCAAATTGCATACAAACACGATGCAGTACTCAATGTAGTATTTTTTTATAGGCACATTACATTTTTCAGGTCAACAAATGAATGCATCCATTACCTCTAGTTTAAGCATTTAAATCAGTTAAATTCACATTTTAGATTTCTTAAGTGGACTAAATCTCTAAAGTAATTCAAATGATTTTTACGTACTTCTAAAACAAATATCAAATACATCTAATCACTGCTCCATATCAGGTAATCGGTTGCTTCCATTGTCCCAGTAATGGAAGAGGGGAAGGATAAGAGCTTCATCAGCTTGATTATTTTATTTGTGGTTTTGAGCAAACATTAGTAGTATCTTGTTGTAATGTTATCAGAAATAATTTATTTGTGTTATTGTGTATTCAACTATGAAACCTGTGCATACTGCAAGCTGCGAAGAAAACGCCAACAAACCTCCCCCCCATAAATAGGTCACAACAAGCACATTGTTCTCAAATTAAGAACTCTAAGTTGCCCTCAAACAATATTTATAAAAAATGGAAGACCAAATTAGACAAATTTTATAACCTAGTTTATAATTTGTCAACTCCTCCAAATGTTTCCAGTTTTTCTGCCCTCTTCGACCAAAATTGGGTTGTGTCTCTTGTGTAAATGCCAGGGTGATTGAGAATGGTAATAGTGCTCAGAAAACATAATGTTTGAGGAAGCATTTCATTCAGTAATTATGTCAATTAATATCTAAAGATTGATTGAGGTAACATGAAAACAACAGCACTAACGTTTTTGGAAAATTGCTTTGTAGAAAGGAAAAAAAAAATTTAAATAGTTTTTTTTTTTTAAATTACACATATTTGACATATCCATTAATAAATATTATAAAACAAAGAAAAGCATTTAGATTTACCAGAGTGGAATTTTCGGAAGATATAGTGAGGAATCCAATACAAAGCTTTAAGGAAACATTATTGCAACTTTCTTGCAAAGTTATATTAATTTGTGGTTTTTGTAGCCAATCTCCTAAGGACGAAGTGAAGTCCCTCATAATCTTGACGTGTATGTCCCTCTTTTCCATTATAACCTGGTCCCAGCAGTACTCAGGGGGAGAGCAACCTGCTGACCTATGACCCATTTTATACACCCTGTGCAGCTAAACCCCGCCACCAAGTGTTCAAAAATAATATTGCATTATAAATACAAACTAAATAAACTGACATGCCAACAATACACATAAAATGGCTCCTACAAGTGTCTTTTGAAAAAAAATGAACTGGTTCAATGTACTTCAAGAAGAATAATGATGCTTTAGTACTCACCTTAAATATAAGGAAGAGCAGCTGACAACAAGCATCACAAGACAACAAAATAGTTTTGCACTCCTTGTCCTGGGCCCACTAAAATTATGCAAAGTAAAATTAAACAACAAAAAAGAAGTTCAATCAAAACAATATTTTTTTTTAACAAAATACAGTATGCAATTTCAAAGGCTACTGACCATGCAGAGATGGCCAAGCTTGACTGTTTCCTGAAGAACCTGGTAAAAGTGAAATGATGTTGTGTGAGCAATAGTCTTTTATTTAGTTAAATATTCTATAACTGAAATATTTTTGGGAGGACTATTTAACAGCTCCTTGTAAAATATATCACTTTAAAAATGGAAAAATACCGGAAAGGGATACCTCATAGCTGTGAATAAATAACTTCTTTTGTCCAAGAAAACAAATGCAGAAGGTTAGGGTATCTGTTGGGTGGCACCTAAATGAAAACAGAATGCCATTTATGCTGGCATACACAAAAGAAAACAGTTAAATAGTGTTCCTCTTTCACTTAGTCCTTTCTCACAACATATTTAAAAATCAGCAGTCATAATTACGTTGTGTGTGTCAATAATAATAAAAAAAACCCTGCATTATATCTGCTTTTTAATAATTCCTCTACGCCATGACTACAATTAAATGCATACTTACAATCTAAAAGTAAGCAGACTAACTTGAAATCTTGCAAAAATATGAACAAATTAAAATAAACTCATAGAAAATGGTCTGAAACGGCTTACCTTATATTATGACACGTAAGTAAAACAAATTATTGTAAAACATTTTAAAATCTCTATTGGATTGTATGAGAAGAACACATGGTCAGCACATTTCTCATAACCACTTGAGTTTTTTACTTTTAACATTAAAAAAATTATATTTTATACAATTAAGAAAAAATGTGTAGAGACTGCAACAGTCAAAGTCAGCCTCAGCTTTCCTGTCATTGCTGATGAATTACCTGCATACAGGTTGTTTTCAGGTATCGATCCACAATAGGTCCAGAACAATATCTCGATCAGTGATCATATGGGAATGTGGTTTGCTATTCCTCTGGTGTAATGTTCCAAATGTCCAAATTCCACAGCTGCAGAGATCTAATCCGCTCTATTGGTATAGGGAAGTGGACTTAAAGGGAGTGGCTCCTTCAGATGCGGCAGTTCATTGTTCACTCAATTGCGAAAAATGTATCTGCAAGCCTCTGTGACAGCCTTTGCCTTTAAGCTTTGCATAGCCTTATTAATGTAGGGTGTGAAACATATGAATATTGAATAAAGGATCGAATATTTAAAGTACTTTCTACTTTTTAGCCTTCTTCGCCTGTACCAGTTAGTGATGCTAAAATATCGGCATGGCAAGGAAATTTGTAGAGCAAATTTCATACAAAATGGCAAATCAAAAATAAATAATAAAATAATAAATCCTCCAAATGTGACCTGCTCTATCGAGATCAGTCAAATTAACCCCACAACACATTTTGTTGTATACACTGTTGGAAAGAGGAGATTCTTAACTTCCAATGGTATCCTTATTTTTCCCCAAACATTCAGCAAAATACTTCACATACTGTAACATGATGACTTTATTAAGAGCCAGTTATGAGAAAAAGGAAGTCAGCGTTTAGAGACACATTATTCACCATAGTTATTTTAGGAGCGGGCTCAAGGCTTAATATTTTTTGGGAATTAGATGGAGACGTTGCCATCTTAGCGTGAACATTGTTTAAGACATTGCGAAGGAAGAAATACACGCACACTATTGGCGTTGCTTCAACCGGAAGTGAAATGTTTATTGCGCATGTCATATATTATAACTCAACATTAAAGTTTTGGTACCACTTTACAATAAGACTACCCTTATAAAGGATTCATAAAGGGTTTATAATTAGGTTATGAATTAGGTTGTAAACACTTTATTAATTATTAAGAACCATTTATAAACCAGTTCTAACATAGTTTACATACATCAACACAGGCTCACTATTTGGCCAGATGACTAAGCCTTATATAGGCTACTTAGCGAGAATCAACTCAGTGAACAACAGATACCAAGGATGCTGGCTGATGAAGAAGATGAAGTAAGCTAATTAGCCAATATAAGGCTTAGCAGTTCAGATAATGTGAGCTCACTATTTGGCAAGCAACCGGTCACAGTTGCCCTGTTTATCTCATGTCTAAAAGCTTATTAATGATTTATAAAGTGTTCACAACCTAATTAATAAATTAATTACAAACTATTAGTGACATCTAGTACACATTTAGTAAAACAGTGAAGGTGAATAAAAGGCATTTAAAGAGAAATAATAATTATGAGTGGCGCTTCTTCATTACCTCACCGTGCGGCAAAACACGTGCAGTCTACAAGGTGCAAGATGTTCTGTTCAATGGAGAAGACAAAAGCTAAAGATAGCTAATTTGGCAAGCTAGAAGAAAAACCTTACTTGACAAGCTAACCTTAAAACCCGCAAAATAAATTAAAAGAGAAACATTTTACTATCAATATGTAAAATACATAATACAGAGATAAAATGTTGTGTCTCTTGTTTGTCAGTAATATAACAATGTAAGAGATGATCATGATGAGACTTGATAGTCTGTAACAAAGGTTAGACGGTCATCGAGTAGCAGCGGAGTTTAGCCGACAGAACACCCAAAATAAGAATCCAAAACGTGTCAAGTTTAAATGAATTATTTGTAAATATAGAAATTGACAATCTAGTCACAGAAACAGGAAATGGGACCTGCCGCTCAACTTGAAAGGAGTAACAGGTGTTGGCGGACTTCCAACTTGACAGGCAGGAGTACAGGAGTACAGACGATGGGCGGAACCACACAGGGGTGGCGATTGAGGAGGGACCTCAAGGCCATGGCGGGGCCCCTCTGTATGGCTAAGGCAGTATTGGATTCACCTCTTGATATTTAACACTAGAACCGCCAAGAAGGTCCTTTTTTCACTCCTGCATTTTTTTAATGTATCGGAGCTTTTTGAAATGAAATGCTTCAAAAATGTCATCTCCGTTAGTGATGACGCTGTTGCTTGGCGGTTCTAGGAGTTATAGAATGTTAGCGGTTATAGTGTTAAAATAAAATGTTGTGGATTTTAACAATGCTCATTAAAATAATCCATGAATAAATTATATCAGACAGTCATATTTTTTTATAACATTGTTGCAAAGGTTGTTATTTTTGTTGTTGTTAACAAACATATGAAGACATTTATTGAATAACTTTATTTCCGCTTTCCACTACATGAGAGTTTGTCTGACAGCACAACATACAGGGTGAAGCAGCATATGGTTCAATGTACATATGTAAATAAATCCTTCCCTATTGACCAGAACAAATAAACAAAATCCCTTTAAAATCATTTAGATTTATCCGAGTTGGATTTTCTAAATGTTAACACCAAAGGTTTGCCACTTTAGCAATTTAAGGCAAACCTTAATGGAAACAATTTGGTACCTTCTTACAGAGTTTTTTATCAGACTATTTGTGTCTCTTTTAGCCACTCTACCCAGTACCAAGTCCTCCATCATTTCTGGGTGCCCATATGAGGCGAATGACGTGTATGTCCCTCTTTTCCATTATAACCTGGTCCCAGCCGTACTCAGGGGAGAGCAACCTGCTGGGTTTGTTGAGCCAAAAGTACTTGTTAAATGACTCTCATCATGCCACAAAGCCTCCACATTGTTCAGTTTGTCCTCCATGATATTTAAAAAGCAGTAATCTGTCAAACTCTTCACATTTTCCAGCAAGCCTCCAAAGAGAGCAGCATGGTAGTAGTAATCTCCGGTTTCCATGAAGGCTTTGGATCTGGGGTTTCTGTCATAGGTGTATAAATTGTTTGGAGCGTTGTAATACCATGCGTGTAACAAAGCCACAGAATCCCCCAGAGCCTCTGAGCCAAATCTTCCTTTAAACTCCTGATCCACATCAAAGCAGAAGACATAGTTGCAGTGGTGATGAATCTCTGATTCTATGGCGTCTGATATAGTTTTCATGCGCATCATAGAGATGTCCTGCCACCTGGAGTGCTTTCCACTTGCATAATCTTCAAGGTTCGGTTAGGAGCAAGCTCGATGCTTGGTACTTTCTCTGGTAGATCCGTAAACACGTAATATGTCACCTTTAATCCCAACATAAAATGTTGTTCTGCAGAGGTAAGGAAGGTCTTCAGGTAGGCATCCAGGAACCTTGGGTAGGGATGGAAAGGAACACAAAAACTAAATCTGTTGCTTAAAAGTATGTTATGATGAAAACACACATAAAAGGAATTTACAAAGTAGCAACATATTTGATTTAATTATTTGAGAAAGATATCATATGCGCACATTTGCTGACTTTACTGTCTGAATCCAAGCAAAGTAATCGGAGTGAATCTCATTCGGTTATATGCAGAATGTATTCATGTGTTCATGGTATGTACAAATAATTCATAGTATCAAAGCATTGGCAAAGTGCTACCAGCTTACGACTGAACTGCTGGTGGTGATGGACAAACAAACCTTCCCACAGCGAACACGGTGAGGGCCACAGACGTCTGGTTTTGGATGTGCTTCTGGTCGTATAGATCGGACTCAAACATCCCCTCCCAGATGATAGGAGCTTTCCAAGATGTACGTGTTTCAACCCCTTGTCTGGCCCTGAAATGGAAAACAAAAATAAATATATTTTAAATGATCATTAGAGGAGATAAGTCCAAAGTGCTAAAGGGAAATGTATAATTTAATAACATGATTCTTAAGTCGTTGTAATGTAGCTGATGCATTCCGAAGCCCAAAAGGCATCACATTGTATGAGTAGAGACCAGTTGGCATTTAAAGTATAAAAGTATTTATCTCGAATGCTCGCTAGGACAGGAAACCTGCAATTATCTTTTCAGATACATTTTGCCAATCTTACCTGATCCATGCAATCATTTATCCTGGGAAGCAGAAAAGTTAGAGCTAAACTGGGATTTATTATCAGATTTTGGAACAAGCAAACATGATGAGAACCAGCTGGCAGAACAGGACTCAGCAATACCGCTTCCCAGCATTCACCTCCGCAACCAAGTACAAACATATCTCAGCATTCACACGTGGGAGGAGAAATTCAAACACTGGTTGGATTGAATACATTTTGGAATGCCGAATATTGAAATGAACTGGAAGTCGCTAGTACTACGGATCTAATAGTTATTGTATGCAGAGGATATGCGGCAGGGTAGCGGGCGCTCTGGTGCTTTGCAGTTATATTTGAAGAGCACCAAGCCCAGGTGCTTCCATCAAAGCCAATCAACACCTCCACCTGCTGTTTCAGAAACAAATATAACAGAGATAAAGCCAGGGGACTGTCACATGTTGATAGATCCCAATTTCCAATGATAAATCAACCATATTTGTTCCAGAAATAAGTCATTTTTATTCTAATGGAGTTTTAATTGATCTAAGATTATTGAAAGAGTAGATTCATGAAATGTGTTCTCCAATCTATAAGAAAATCAAACAAATGTTCCAGACACACAAACCAACTTGCCGACACATCAAAACAAAGATATTGAAATACATATTTAAAATGTTCAAATTATAATCTTGTAAGCTTCAGAAACTTGGGCTACATTGTTTTAAATGTGCCCTTTAGTATGCAGCCATTACATTACATTACATGTTACTTGTTAGACGCTTTTATCCAAAGCGACTTACATACTCAATACTGTGGACAATCCCCACAGGAGCAATTTGGGGTGAAGTGTCTTGCCAGGGACACAACGACATGCTGACTGCAGTGGGGTTTGGACCTGTGACCCCCTGATCCGAACACCTACGGACAACCCACTACGCCACACGCCCCAGTGAAAACTAAAAGTGTAAGGTCTCTTACCCAAAGTGAAGAGTGTCATCTAAATTGATGATCTGTCTCAATTTTTCTTCACGGTTTGCCAGCAGGTTGTCCACAGGAACAAAGTTTGCTAAATACCTAGTATAAAAAAATTACCATAGTGAGACAAATGAGAAAATCATTTTGGAGCGTGTCTGCACTAAACACAAAGAAATTTGGCTCAAATGTGCTCTAATCCAAAAACAATAATGATGCATTGATACTCACCTCAAATATAACAGAATGCAGCTGCCAACAAGCACCAAAAGACAAGAAAATAGTATAGGATTCCTTGTCTTGAGCCCACTAAAATGATGCAAAAGAACATAAACAAACGTAAAAAAGATTTAATATAAGATTTGGTCATTAACATTAACCATTAAACAGGGTGTGATTTGAAAGGCTACTTATGCCCAAGCTTGACTGTTGGGTGAAGAACATGATAAAAGTGAAATTATGTTGTGTGAGCAATTCAGGTCTTTGATTTAGTTAGATAATCTATAACTGAAATATATATCGTAAATTAATCTTATTTTAAAATCAATTTCTCCATGGAACAGTTATGGGCGGACTAAATGACCTTCTAATAGCTTCAGACAAAGGACTTGTCTCTATTCTTGTCTTGCTTAGTCTTAGTGCTGCATGTGATACTATCGACCATAACATCCTATTAGAAACACTAGAATATTTCATTGGCATAAAGGGAACTGCTTTAGGCTGGTTTAGGGCCTATCTATCTGAACGGTTCAGTTTGTATGTGTCAACGATGAATCTTCAATACAAACTGAAGTTAGCCATGGAGTGCTGCAGGGCTCAGTGCTTAGACCTATTTTGTTCACATTATATACAGTATGTTTCCGTCAGGCGATATTATAAGGAATCACTCTGTACATTTTCATTGTTATGCGGATGACACTCATTTATATTTATCGATCAAGCCTGATGAACCCATTAATCGAAATAAAATTCAAAATTGCCTCAAGGACTTAAAAACTTGGATGACCTTACATTGTTTTATGTTAAACACAGACAAAACGGGCATCTAATGCCCCTTTCACACCAACGCGGTTCCAGGGCCGGTTCGGAGCTAGAGCCTGATAAGCACCATTTTTCCTGTTCACACCGCAGCGGAGCCGGCTCTTTTCCCCGAAAACCGGTTCTTACCAAGCTCCAAAAAATTGTCGGTCTAGAAGCAAGAACCGCATACGTCACGCTTACGTCGGAGTTACCCTCCTAACTCTTGACAATCCTCAGACATTATTATTGATCATTATACCACGTGGTAAAAAACAAATAAAATAATTACTTCATCCGTGTGTTACACTGATATAATTATCAGGGAGTTGACATAAAGGGAGTGGCTCCTGTAAAAAGGATGCATATAATTTACTGTCCTAGATGACTGATCAACCAAATACAAACCCTTCTCCTGTCTATTAATAACAAGGCCGATATGTTCTTACAGTTGATTGCTATAAAATGTAACTCTTTCAAACCCATCATCCCAGGTTTCCTCCAAGTGTTAGCCTACATCAGGCACAGGTTAACCATCAAACTTTATACATGTACTTTTAAAGCAGCCACTGCTTAATTAATGTTTGAGCTCTAGCAAATAATACACTTACAGTTTTATGAGTGCATAAACTTGTTAACCATACAATTAAAATTGAAACATTGATTGATGGAACATTTAGAAATGTACATTTGATAAACCCTGCATTTCCAGAAACAATGAGAGATGAAAGACATGGATACCTCATAGCTGTGATGAAATTCCCTCTTCTTTTGTCCAGGAAATAAATGCAGAAGGTCAAGGTATCTGTTTTGAGGCACATAAAATAAAAACATTCAACTAAGTCTGTCGTCAAACCAGTAACACAACCAATTAGAATAATTTACCCCCTATCTCCCTGTCAACATTAAGATTGATGGTATTGATGACATACACAGAAGATACTCTGCATTATCACTTTGTACCATAACAGGTATGGGTTTGCATGACGTGAAATTAATGGTACATATCATTCTGAGATTGTTAGCAAAAAGCAGTTCAAATAGCATGGAAACAATTTAATTCAATTTTTTGAGTTTTTTCAAAAATAGACACACTGCAATTATTATTCAAAAGAGTCAAAGTCAAACTCAAATGTCCTGTCGTTACTAATGTATTACCTTCTTACAGGTTGTATTCAGGTAGAGATCTCAAACTTGTCCAGAATAATAGCACGATCAATGTTCTCCTGGAAATTTTGTTTGGATATCCCTCTAGTGCAATGTTCCAAATACAAAATGTATTCCACTGCTGCAGAGATAACCCTTTGTGTGTAACACTGATATTAGTATAGGGAGTTGACAAAAAGGGTGCAGCTTCTGCAATGTTTCCTGCTTTCCTCTTCTAGATGACAGAGAATGATCAGTTCCTTCCACTTTGAGCAAGAGAAAATAATGCTTGATTTTCATCTGTGATGTATCTGTATTAACATGCACTGTATATGTGACATATCATTTATAATTCACTATGCGATATTTTGTAAATTGAAATCAGAGAATTTTTTTCTTAGATGTTTTGACATTGATTTCAACAATATCACACACAATACATAAGCCCAACAACATTGAAGTGGCTTACTTATTAGAACAGTTCCCAAGCAACACGGTCCTGGAATTGTTTGATAGAATTTCAACAATGTTCTCTAACTGTCAGCCTTCTCAAAGTTCTTTTTTGGAAATTATTGTTCAATAATCATATTTGAAAGCTTCTCTTATTGGGATGTGGTTGTAACAGTTTTGTTAATCTCTTCAACCAACATTGGCTATCTGCCAAGTTGATGGCTGATTGCAGTATTGTTCTTAGCACAACATACAGTGTGACACATTATAAGGCTCAATGTAGATACTGTATGTCAAAAAGTCCCTCAAATTATTTTTTTTAATCATATGGATTCATTTTTACATAATGTGATGATAATTACATTCACATGCATTTGTAATAATTGTACTCCATGCCATGACGCTATTATAATGTAATACATGGAGGAAAGGTCTCAAACTATAAAGCAATTTCTTCAAACTACCAGGCGATAACCTGCCTCTGCACAACATGGAAGCTCCTGTCCCACATCATTACAGCTTAGATAGGTAAGCAGATGGCACATACTGTAAGTGGGGCCCAGAAAGGATTAGGTAAAGACACAATACAATACAACACAGCTTTATTCTGTGTGACTGGCGAAGTCACACACAGTCTAGTATTCGACAATTGTGTCATCTTATTCTCCTTCTTCCGCCTCGAATTTTGTCATGCTACTCATCCGGCAGCGTTGACACGAAACACACAAAAAAACATCAAAACGTGCGCAATGACCGGGATCGGGTTGCTATGTCTTTTATAAGAGATTCGCCTAGCCGCTTTCACGCAAATCGCAGTAAACTGCGATAATTTGCCCCATAGGAATGAATGGGAAACAGAGCTAAAAAGCACCCCACCCATACATGTCAGAAATGGCATAAAGGAACTAATTGGATATTTTGTGATAGCTAGTACGGTTCTCATCTAGTCGCAGTTTACGTTTTGTGAACATTTCACACTGTTTCACATTTTATAATGGGTGTGTATGGGAGAGCTCGTTAAGACTTAGAGTGGGTGACATCACGGCTAGAGAGGAGAGGAGCTGTAACATTTTCTTAGTTTTTTGCGAACTATTTTCGGCTAGCCACAATTTTCACTCTTCATACATAATTTGGTGATCATAATGTAGGGAAATTTGTCACGGTCGCACTGATACGCTCATTTAATCCAACGGATTTACACATATAGCAAACACGAGAGTCATCAGGTGTTCATCTGGTATCCTAAATACTCTGGGAAGGATATTTAGCTAATTGGAGTTACAGTTTATTACTTAGAAGCAATAATGCAGCACAATATTGTCAATACATTCTCTGACAGGCTGTCTCTCGTTCACTGGCAGGGCATTGCCGTGGAAACGCTTTGATATTTGAACACACCTGTCGGTCGTTGACTAAATCCAGTGGTAATCTAAAGATGTTCAGAAACGATGTATGTGGTACAAGAATCTAAAAATGTAATAGATAAACAGTTAAAATAGTCAGCTAAAAGTGAGCTAAAATTAATGGATATTCTTTGTTGTACCTTAACAATACAACTAATGCTATTAATACTTACTCAGCGAGGGTAATGTTAGCATCAGGACGTGCACCCAAGTTTCAGTCACACAGTCAGAATTGTTCTGAATTTTCTAGTTTATAAAGCACCATGAAACCTCCAGACAAAAATACTGTAACGTGTTGAGGGGGGGGGGGGGGTCCCACCCTTGTAAACAATAGAGGACTGCCTACATGCACCTGGCACCAGGATGCCATAAAACTCTGGTTGAGAGGTTATCTGATGGACAAAGTAAAACAGTACCAGAGAAAAACAATAATTCCTTTCATCCATGTCCTCTAAACACTTAACAATTTGTTTTATCTCTCAGCTGGCCTAAAATAACTTTCTCACAGATTGTGAACTGCTTGATAAATGTGTAACTTCGCAGGACAGAGCACCAAACTCCCAGCATATAACATCAGGACGGGGGGGAGGGAGATTGGAAACGTGTTTTCAGAGTTCCATTGTCTTCTCCCCCTATGCAACGTCTGCCTGGGAAGTGTGAAGCCACTCAATAAAGAGAACTCAATAGTTTGGTGCCATCTGTTAAAAATAACTTTGATTTGTATAAAATGTATTTCTCAAGCATGTATAACCGTTCAACTATATATGCGTATATGTAAATATGTAATCATGTTCCTATGCAATGTTTAAGCAATAGCTGAAGACAGGGCTGAACCACGCCCCTTAACTGTGATATAATGACCATATATCACGGCCTGAAGTGAGCTATTGCTTTTATAAAACGGTTACCAAGTGTGGCAATATGAAAGAAAAATACACACTCTAATTTAAATAGTTTTTATTAGTCAATAATGATGTTCAAAATAAAATAGTCCCTCCGTTGCCTTCTGCACAAAACATAGTGCGAGGTGGTTGCTATGCAACAACACTAACAGCTAGCGAACATATTAGACAGAGAGCGTTGATCGATTATTTGGCTATTTATTTACATTCATTTGTATGTTGCCGTTTATTGTGCACCCACTGAAAGACTGTCCAGCATCAGTAGAAAGGCTTACGTGGTTACTTGTATAGGTTGAGGTTGTTCTAGGCTGTTGCTTGGCGTGGCGAGAATATTGCTCCACTTTCTCCGGTCCCCGAGATTCGGCTTCCAGTAGCTCTGGAGAGAGCTTTCGCACCTGTTGCCACTAACGGTCATAATTCCTCTGCTTTGTTTCAAGACCCGCATCAGAAAGCTTTTGAATGGTGGTACTTTTCCAGTTGGTCTACCTGCTCTTCACGTAGCTCTGCATGTCGTCGTTTAGGTGCTTTTTTTTTCTGGAGATAGGCATTGCTCAATCCACTCCTCCATAGTAAGGCCACCCCGGAGGTCGAAGTTAAGTAAGGGATAATGTACAGCGAGGCGGTCATTATGGGTAAAAGAACACTCGACAGGCAGATAAAAAATAGTCCGTTGTTACTGTTTGAACTACGTAGCAACGGCAGGAACTGCTTCGATAGCGTTTTTGCGGACCTTTTTGATTACAGATTTGAAAACATCGTTGCTTGCTTTAAAAGTAGCACAATTCATTATGTCAAACCTTGGAAAGTATCTAGATATCCCTGCCCTAATGCCAAAGTAACTGGCAACTGAATATGTTTTGCCGTTTGATGTCTATGTTTGGACCGTTGCGTAAAAAGGAGGGTTTCTGCCCCTTTACTTCTCCGCGTTTTTTTGTCCCAGTTTGAAAAGCGAACTGCATGCAGTTTGCTTTTCAGCCCAACTGTATGCAGTTAAATCGACCGGACTTCTTTCTGCAGATGTGAGCGTCCTTAACAACGGTCAATAAGTCCTTGCTGCACATTATCCCTTACATGTTTCCATCTTAAGCTTTGTTAGTTAGTTAGTTTCGTAACGGACGTAATGTAACAGTTGTAACGGTTGTAGCTTTTCTCAGACGCGGAGGGATACTGACTTGTTGTGAAAAGTAATTACAATTCTAGCCGTGATATACGCTCATTATATCACGGCTAAGAACCAATCAGATTGCTTGATTTGACTTGTCCGTTTTATAAATTATTATTAACCATGTTTCTCTCTTGATATATAGGATATTGAGAGTTTGGTAACACTTTATATTAAGGTACACAAATTCACCATCAACTAGTTGTTAATTAACATGCATATTAGCATTATATTGGCTCTTTATTAGTCATTATAAAACACTTATTAATGCCTTATTCTACATGACTTTAGTAATAGGCCATTAGTTGAGTTTTTCCTCAATAACCCTCTAATTAGTGCTTATTTATTGCAAGTAAGGAAGTTGTTGTCCATGAGTTTTTGGTCCTAATATGCTCTGCTCAAGATGGGCCTAATAAGGCAGTAGTACCACAAGAATAGTAATTCTCCCATAATAACACTTAACAAATATGATCTATTCTTATGTAACAAGACATGAAACTATAAGTGTTAATTGTGTCTAAAATAACAAAAAATGAGGTATTTCTATCTAAGATTATGTTCCTATTTTAAAGTGAAGTCTTGTTCATAACCAATAAGCTAGTAGTTTGACTCTAATTGACCTGAACAGGTTCCCTATTCTGAAGTTGCCTCCTCTTCACTTTGTAAATACATTATAGCACACAACAACTGAAATTAACTTCAACAGTACATGAACAAAGTAGGCTCACTACTGAACTTGAAATATCTGTTTTATTAATGAACCACACATCCCAAAACATGTCAAGTTTCTCCAAGTTTCTCCAAGGCTGAAAACACATATTCAGCCTGTACTTTTTAATAAAAACAGATTTTTAACAGAGTTTATATATTTTTGATCATACTGTGTGTGTTAGGTTTCACGTGGAATGACTGGAGATGAGAACCCGCTATGCAAGCACTAAGACTGAAACAGTGGTGAATAGTCAAAAAAGGGCTTTATTTAGACCAAGGCACAGTCTAGGAGTTGGAGAGGATGCTGAAGGAGTATCCAGGAACCGAGGTTCAGACCGGGACGAGGATCTCAGAGAGGGGAGACGAGGAGCAGGACAGACCAGGGAGGTGGCTGGACGTGGCAGGCGGAGCGGCAGGTGTGTGGATCTGGAACGGGAAAGAAGCAGCGTTAGGAAGGTAAATCTTCTCACTAGGAGCATCAAAAAGTTACTAGGCAAAAATGCTGAGTAGGCCTGGACGTTAGTTTACCACTGAAGAATAAACGAAGAACTGGCGAAGACTGAGGATGAGAACCGGGGTTTTAAGCAGGTGCAGGTGAGTAGTGGCAATCAGTGAGATGAACAACAGCAGGAGCGGTGTGGAGACGGAAATCCAAATGTAGGTCAGCCAAGCCCAGCCAGGAAGACAGACAAAAACACAGAGGAAAAAGAGGAAGGCCGCACTGTGGATCCTCACAGTACCCCCCCCTCAACGGGAGCCTCCTGGCGACAACCAGGCTTGTCAGGATGTGCCCTGTGAAAGGCCCTCACCATAACAGGGTTCAGGACTCGAGAACGAGGAACCCAGCATCGTTCTTCGAGGCCGTAACCATCCCAGTCAACCAGATATTGCAAGCCCCTGCCCCGGCGCCTGACATCCATGAGACGGTGCACAGTGTAGGCAGGATGGTCATCGATGATTCGGGGGGGAGGAGGGGGAACGGTTGGAGGGCTCAGGTCGCTGGTGTGAACAGGTTTAATTTGGGACACATGAAAAGTGGGATGGATTCTCAAGGTTCTGGGGAGCTTCAGCCGGACAGCAGAGGGGTTAATAATGCTTTGAATGGTGAAGGGACCAATAAAGCGAGGGGACAATTTCTTTGACTCAGTAAGGAGGGGAATATTCCTGGAAGATAACCAAACAGACTGACCTGGGGCGTAAGGGGGGGCAGCTTGTCTCTGGCGGTTGGCTGACTGTTGGTTCCGGGCAGAAGTCTGGAGGAGAGCAGAGCGAGTGTCTTTCCAGATCTTCTGGCAACGACGAACATGCTGCTGGACCGAGGGGACTGCTAGCTCTCTCTCCTCTTCAGGGAACAGGGGTGGTTGGTACCCTAAAGAGGCTTCAAACGGGGAGAGACCAGTGGCAGAACAGGTTAAAGCATTATGAGAGTACTCACCCAGGGAAGATGGGAGCTCCAGGTTGAGGGGTTACGGTCAACGATGCAGCGGAGGGCTGATTCCAGGTCCTGGTTGGTTCGCTCAGTTTGGCCGTTTGACTGGGGATGATAACCGGATGTTAAACTGACAGATGCATCAAGAGATTGACAGAACTCTTTCCAAACCCGAGAGGTGAATTGAGGGCCGCAGTCAGAGTCTATGTCAGAAGGGATTCCATGCAGACGAAAAACGTGTTCAGTGAGGAGTTGGGAGGTCTCCAGGGCAGAAGGAAGCTTAGGCAGGGCTACAAAATGGGCAGATTTAGAGAACCGGTCAACAATGGTGAGTATAGTGGAGTTACCCTGGGAGGGAGGAAGGCCGGTAACAAAGTCCATGGCGATATGTGACCAGGGACGGCTAGGGATGGGTAGAGGCTGGAGCAACCCTGCAGGTGTTTGGTGGGAGGACTTTCTCCTAGCACACGTGGGACAGGAAGAAACAAACTCCTGAGTGTCCTTGTTGACAGTTGGCCACCAGAAGTGCCTCTTAAGGAGGGAGCGCGTGCGGTTAACTCCTGGATGGATGGAGAACCGGGAACTGTGGACCCACTGTAGGACCTTGGAGCAGGCAGCATCGGGAACAAACTGGCGGTTCGGAGGACCATTACCAGGGTCTGGTTGCTCTCTCAATGCCTCCTGGATGATGTATTAATCTCCCAAGAGAGGGCGCCAACGACACAGCTCTTGGGCAGGATAGAAACAGCAGTGGACTCGGGAATGTCAGGAGAGTACAGTCTGGATAGGGCATCGGGCTTTACATTACGGGAACCTGGATGGTATGTGAGACTGAAGTTGAAACGACTAAAGAAAAGAGCCCACCTGGCTTGTCGGGAGTTTAGCCGCTTCGCTGACTGGATGTAGGCGAGGTTTTTGTGGTCTGTCCAGACCAGGAATGACTGCTTGCTGCCCTCGAGCCAGTATCTCCACTCCTCTAACGCCAGCTTTACTGCCAGAAGCTCCCTGTTACCAACATCATAGTTGCGCTCAGCAAGAGAAAGGCGGCGTGAAAAGAAAGCACAAGGATGAAGGATGTTATTGGAACCAGCAGTCTGCGACAAGACAGCTCCCACCCCAGTGTCTGACGCATCTACTTCCACAATAAACTGCTTATCAGGATCTGGCTGGATGAGGATGGGAGCAGAGGTGAACAGGGACTTGAGTCTGAGAAAAGCCTCATTAGCTTCTGGGGTCCAGAAGAACTTAATATTGACAGAGGTGAGTCTTGTGAGAGGTGCAGCAACCTTACTGAAGTTCCTGATGAAGCGGCGGTAAAAGTTGGCGAAGCCCAGAAATCTCTGAAGCTCCCTCCTCATAGTTGGGGTTGGCCACTCCACCACAGCCTCGATCTTTCCTGGATCTGCCTCCACTCTGCCTTGCCTGATGATGTAGCCCAGAAAGCTGACCCGGTTCTGGTGGAACTCACACTTCTCAGTCTTGACATAGAGCTTGTTCTCCAGCAGTCTCTGAAGAACCTGGCGGACATGGTTCTCGTGTTCCTCCTGGTTCTTGGAGAAAATCAGAATGTCGTCTAGGTACACAAAGACAAAGCGGTTAAGGAAATCACGCAGGACATCATTGACCAGAGCCTGAAAAACTGCTGGAGCGTTAGTGAGACCAAAGGGCATGACAAGGTACTCAAAGTGACCTAAGGGGGTGTTGAAGGCCGTCTTCCATTCATCCCCTTGGCAGATACGGATCAGGTGATAAGCGTTCCTAAGGTCAAGCTTGGTGAACAGGGTTGCCCCTTGGAGGGGTTCAAAAGCAGAGGTAAGCAGAGGTAACGGGTACTTGTTTTTAACAGCGATGTTGTTTAACCCACGAAAGTCTATGCAAGGTCGCAGTGACTTATCCTTCTTGTTAATGAAGAAGAACCCGGCACCCACGGGGGAGGAGGAAGGACGAATAATCCCAGCAGCCACTGAGTCAGTGATATATAGCTCCATAGCCTCTTTCTCAGGACGGGACAGGTTGTAGAGGCGGCTGGTGGGTAAAGGGACCCCAGGAAACAGATCTATGGGGCAGTCGTAGGGCCGGTGGGGAGGAAGGGAGAGAGCCCTCTCCTTGCTGAAGACCAATCTCAGGTCATGGTAGGTCGCAGGGACTCCAGTTAAATCTACAGAAGCAGCAGAGCAGACGGCAGGGTTGGGGGAGACAGAGACAGGAGGCACGGCAGATAACAGACAGTTAGCGAGACAGTACTGATCCCATTCAATTATTCTACCTTTAGCCCAATCAATGTGTGGGTTGTCGGTGCGAAGCCAAGGATAACCCAATACCAGAGGTGTGGATGGTGCGGAGATTACCTTTAACTGGATGAGCTCTCTGTGGTTGCCGGAGGTGATCAGTGTCACAGGGTTTGTCTGTTCCGTAACTGTGGAGATTATTTGCCCATTAAGTGCATAGGCTGTTAAAGGATCATCCAATGGCTCCAGGCAGTGTACCAGCTGTTCAGCTAGCTCACGGTCCAAGAAACTATCCTCAGCACCCGAATCAATGAGGGCTTGGAGGGGCAAAGTCATGGTGTTAACACAGATCTTGGCGGGTATTAGAAAACGGCTCAGAGAAGGGGGTTGAGATGATGGCTGTGGACTCGTCAGGACCCCCAATCTCACAGACGAGCTCCCACGTTTGGGCGTACTGGGCAGTTGGCAATGAAATACCCGGCGTTGCCACAATACATGCATTGGCCAGCACTCATCCGGCGCAGACGCTCCTCCGGTGAAAGTCTAGCACGTCCCAGTTGCATAGTTGTAATATCTTTAAAAACTACAAGTCCCTTTCTATCAGCTGTGCACCGTTATGGTGTAAATATAGCATATCTACCAATTGGATCAAATATAAAAGTTAGCCGAATTAGTGTTGATACTGCAAGGAGATGTATTGTGTGAAAATAAATGGAAGATGTTGTGTAATTGCTGATATATTTATGATCCACGTCACGTATTCAGTTTCGGCGGCATTTCTTCCAGTTTGTCCAGAAGTCTTCTAATCAGGGCTTATAAATAAAAAACTACGCCAGATGTGTAATATTTAATGCAGCCTAACCGTGTATTACAATGCCGTTATGTGATGACTTCCAAAGAGAAAAGCAAGAACTCTCGGAATAAAGTATTATTTTTTTTTTTAAATGTTTTCCGATTTCATATTGCATAAACACCATATCCCGACGTGCATTGCGGCTAAAACATCCAGGATTATGGTAGTTCGATGATCAAAACCTCTGAAAAAAGAAATGTGTCTCTCAGAATCGAAAGGGAAAAACCTATAGGAAAAACACAAAAGCATTGTACACAATTTAAACCAATTAATGTTGTGTAATTAACAAGGATAAAATGATGTTTTTTAGTGGATGAGTACTGCAGATATCACTGTTAAATCATTTGATCATTGGTTTTATTATGAAAACTTTGAGACCGGAAATACTGTTTTCACCCCGTGAGGTTTGACGCTAACTTTACATGGAAGCTGCCGCAAATACACGTTCTCCTGACGAAACCTCAAATCATCTTCGTAATATCTATCAAACTATAGATCCTACACATCCACTGGACCTGGATTCTAAAAGTACAATATACACTTCTTGCTAGAAATCTAATCAAAAAGCATTTTAATGGCCAAACTATCTTACAATTTCGGATTTTCCAGAGAGGGTTATTTGTGAATATACGACCGACTGTAGCGTTTGCAGTCAACGGGAGCACTAGAGGTCGAAAACTTTAAAACGTGATTATAGGTCGTAATAAGGCTTGAACAATCAACCTATTTGGTTGTAATAAGGGCTTGAACAATCAACCTATTTGGTTGTAATAAGGGCTTGAACAATCGACCTATTTGGTCGTATGAGTTGAAGGACTTTTGATTCAAACACTGTTCCTGCCTTGTCAAGTGCTGTGATGCGCCCTGGAAGTATCATACTATTTAAACAACGTTTACCCAGGATTCAAACACTGTTCCTGCCTTGTCAAGTGCTGTGATGCGCCCTGGAAGTATCAGACTATTTAAACAACTTTTACCCAGGATTCAAACACCTTTCCTGCCTTGTCAAGTGCTGTGATGCGCCCTGGAAGTATCATACTATTTAAACAACGTTTACCCAGGATTCAAACACTGTTCCTGCCTTGTCAAGTGCTGTGATGCGCCCTGGAAGTATCAGACTATTTAAACAACTTTTACCCAGGATTCAAACACCTTTCCTGCCTTGTAAATTGCTGTGATGCAGCCTTTTCTCTGGGTACAGTCTTGTGAAATTAGCTGATGCTGCCTGCTGGAACCAACACTTTGCTCCTATTCAAAACAAGGTTCCACAACATTTTAAACAACTTTTACCCAGGATTCAAATACCTTTCCTGCCTTGTCAAGTGCTGTGATGCAGCCTGTTCTCTGGGTACAGTCTTGTGAAAATAGCTGATGCTGCCTGCTGGAACCAACACTTTGCTCCTATTTGAAACAAGTTTCCACGACATTTTAAACAACTTTTACCCAGGATTCAAACACCTTTCCTGCCTTGTAAATTGCTGTGATGCGCCCTGGTAGTATCAGACTATTTAAACAACTTTTAAACAACTTTTACCCAGGATTCAAACACCTTTCCTGCCTTGTAAATTGCTGTGATGCAGCCTGTTCTCTGGGTACAGTCTTGTGAAATTAGCTGATGCTGCCTGCTGGAACCAACACTTTGCTCCCATTTAAAACAAGTTTCCACGACATCTTAAATAACTTTTACCCAGGATTCAAACACCTTTCCTGCCTTGTAAATTGCTGTGATGCAGCCTGTTCTCTGGGTACAGTCTTGTGAAATTAGCTGATGCTGCCTGCTGGAACCAACACTTTGCTCCCATTTAAAACAAGTTTCCACAACATTTTAAATAACTTTTACCCAGGATTCAAACACCTTTCCTCCCCTAGAAAGTCAGGTGCTGCATCCTGCTCTCTGGGTACACTCTGTCTCTATTTACAACACTTTCCCCCGCATTTTAAACACTTTTCCTGGCTCAGAAAGTGAGTTATTGAAGCCTGCTTCATGTCCAATTGATTGAATTTATATTGTATTGAAAGGTACGTGTATTGTACATATTTTGTCCAATCCATGGACCTTTTCAATACAAACAAAAGTCCATCAATTGGACATGCTAAAACACTCGTCCGGACGTTTAAAAACACTTTTCCCGACATTTTAAACATTATCTCTGCCTTGTAAAGTGCTGTGATGGGCCCTGGTAGTATCAGACTATTTAAACAACTTTTACCCAGGATTTAAACACTATTTCTGCCTTGGAAAGTGAGGTGCTCTCCACACCTTTTCCCCTAAAATGATTTATAATCATTATTTTTGCATTTAAATGCATTTATTTGATCATTAATATGGTTCCCTGAAACAATGCACATACTCTGGAGCTCACTGGGGTCCTGCATATGGTTTAACACTTTTTTCCATGAAAATGATTTTTAATCACTATCATGGGGCTATATAAATCCACCTCCGGGTAATTCGGAGCACAATTGTACCTTTTACTATTTAAATGTATTTGTATTATACATATTTGGGCTAGAAAAGTGACATTTCTGGGTGATTTTGTCAGTTTATGGAGCTTAGAACTCAAATCCTGGAGGTTCCAGGCCGAATTTGGGTGCTCATAGGCGGCTTGACATTTTTTTTTTTTGAAAATGAAGTTTTGACATTTTTCAAAAAAATGACGAAGTGCTCTTAGCTTGAAATGGATGAATAAAAATGTTTAACGGAGAAGGGGCCAGCAAAAGCTCAACCCTTTGGCGCTCCGGCCCTTTTTCCCCCTTCCCCGTTAAGTTGCAATGGAGAAGGGGAAAAGTGTCCGGGGCTTCATTTCCCCTTCGCCGTCAACATTTTTCCTCCATACATTTTAGACTACAGTCTGCACGAAATTGGAAACCCGGTTTTTGAGAGCGCTTATGTTACGTCCCCCTCTAGGGTAGAGGAAAATAACATACTCCAGTATGGAATTGGTATAATTATAAGGGAGTTTATTTACAACAAAAAAACAAAATGGCAGACAAGGAGCCAGGACCAAACAAAAAGGCCAACAGGGCGCCGATTTAAATGGATAACCAACAAAGGGAGGACTCTAATAAGTGAGCCTACTTAAATACAAAGGAATATACATAACAAACAAAATAACCCTCACTATCACAGTGGTACAAACTAATGAAAAGGAGGCTGTAAGAAAACACAGCTAAGCTAAATAACTACAGTCAACGTAACGGCTAAGCTACTCTAATCACATCTAATCATATCAACACTAACAAACACAGACCACACAAGTTAACCACTGCTAACAGATTTATACACAAACGAAGAGCAGGTAGCGAGAGGCGTCTGTTCACACAACAGAGCCTCCAGAGTGATCGTCAGTCACAGGCTTTGAAGTCATCTCCAGCAGGTGTGCGCCGGATGTGCACTGCGATTGGAGTGCGTCGGGCCCGGCGTGCTCCAATCACAATCTTCGGGGGGGGCGGACCAGGAGATGGCAGCCAATGACGTCAGGACAACCGCACAGCTCATTTACATATAACACAGGTTAACACAGTTACGACGACCAGGAAGGCGGCAGACGTAAGAACTTAGAAAAAAACGGCTGTCTGCAAACACGGAGGTGAAGTGTCCGCTCACCTTGCACTTTGGGTCGGCCTTATTTCGTGCCTCGAGACCCCCCACCCTGGTTCTAATAAAAGTGATTTTGCCAAATATGAACCAATGGATGAATGTAAAGGGACTTGATGTACCCCTGGAGCAGTGGTTTCCAACCAGGGGGTGCGCCAGGCCTCAGATGATTTGAGGCCTAATATCATATTTAGACGTTTTTTAATTTTTTTTTTACATATAATTGTTACACAATACATGATTGTATACATTACAATAAACATATACAAAATAATAGATTAATTAATTTTAATAAAAATTCAAGTTAGTAGCTAATAAAGGCATAAAAAGACAGAAATGCATAATTTTTTCTATAATAAATAATTATAATATAATATAATAGAAATGTTTCTTCTGCGCGTAAGGTGTCCAAACCGGGCTTGTCTGGATAAGCGTATTTTTAAAACATAGTCATTGTCTATGCCGGTTTCAGTTGGATTATTTGTCACAGTTGCAGATCGGTCTCCTCCATTTTGTAGATTATTTACGACTTCAGAATCCACATAAACACATCGGCAAAATTCGGTTTACTTTGAGCATGTGTTTTAAACAGTTTAATCCCTTTGCGAATTGTTTCCACTTGCGCCGTCCTTTAATTTCTTCATACAGCGGGCATCCAAATTAATTAATCCTGAGTCCAATAACCATCAAAGTCACTCCAATAGTGCTCCTTAATTACAATTTCATCCTCCTTTAACAAAATACTTCACATTCATCCAGTTTGTGACAGTAGTTGTAGCATTTTGAGACTTTTAAACTTGAATTACCGCTGTTGCGTTGTCTGTTGCCCCCCCACTATTTTCGGACACTTTTTTTCATTTTGAGGCCTTTTTTGATGGGTCTTTTTTAATTCTTTGTTTTACTTTTTGATGCGTTCCACCCAGTTCTGACTACCGGGGACCCTGGAGGATAGGAACAAGAGATGACAGGGGTCTCTGGCCGCCTCACAAGTCACTACTTTCCATCAGCATCGGGGAGGCGCTCTCCTTGGAGCTGAACCACACCCTTTTTTTCTGTGGGATAAACAAAAACAAAGAGAGACCCCCCATTTAAGAACACCATGGGCACGAGGTTCTGGCAGGTGTGTATGGATGGGTTTAGTCCAAGTGAGGAGTGCTCAAGTGTGGGAGGAGCAGGAGGTGTAAGGCAGAGGAGGGTGAAAAAAAGTTAAAGTGTGTGAACCCCCAGCCCAGAAGGGCATTAAGGTTACCAGGGGCCTGATAAAACCCTCCACTGAAGGGGTGGTGGTGCCAATAAGAAGGCATACGTTGGATGCTGAGGGGCGGGCAGCATTAAGGTTACCAGGGGCCTGATAAAACCCTCCACTGAAGGGTGGTGGTGCCAATAAGAAGGCATACGTTGGATGCTGAGGGGCGGACATCAAAGTACCACAAAATCCACCCCCTTACAGTATTACCAGGGGCATGAGGTTCTGGCGGGTTTGGATGGAGGGGTTTAGTCCGAGGGGTTATGCTTAAGTGCGGGTCCCGGGCACTCACGGTGTGCAAGGTTATGGATGTGTGCATTTTTAAAGGGTTTGCTGGTGCTCATGAGGCGGCCCTGTGAGGCTTGGAGAGCGGGCATAGTGAGGTGGATTTACTGGTGTGTTTCCCTGGATGATGGAAATAACCTAAGTGTACATGTTATGGAGACATGCTGGAGGTCCTTAGTCCGTCCTTTGAGGGTCTTGGAGCGGCCAAATAGAGGTGTATTTACTGGTGTGTTTCCCTGGATGATGGAAATAACCTAAGTGCACATGTTAGGGAGACATGCTGGAGGTCCTTAGTCCGTCATTTGAAGCACTATTCCTGCCTTGTAAATTGATTTATTGTAGCCTGCTTCATGTCTAATTGATGTACTTTATTTTGCTTTGAAAGGTACATGTATTGTACATATCTTGTCCAATCCAGGGACCTTTTCAATACAAAATAAAGTCCATCAATTGGACATGCTAACACAATCGTCCCAACGTTTAAAAACACTTTCCCCATCATTTGAATCACTATCTCTGCCTTATAAAGATATATAATGCACCCTGGTTGTCTGGATACACTCTGTAGCTATTTAATACACTTTGCCAACATTTTAAACATTATTTCTGCCTTGTAAAGATATATAATGCGCCCTGGTCGTCTGGATACACTCTGTAGCTATTTAATACACTTTTCCCGACCTTTTAAACATTATTTCTGCCTTGTAAAGTGAAATAATGCGCCCTGGTCGTCTGGATACACTCTGTAGCTATTTAATACACTTTTCCCGACCTTTTAAACATTATTTCTGCCTTGTAAAGTGAAATAATGCGCCCTGGTCGTCTGGATACACTCTGTAGCTATTTAATACACTTTGCCCGACCTTTTAAACATTATTTCTGCCTTGTAAAGATATATAATGCGCCCTGGTCGTCTGGATACACTCTGTAGCTATTTAATACATTTTTCCCGACCTTTTAAACATTATTTCTGCCTTGTAAAGATATATAATGCGCCTTGGTCGTCTGGATACACTCTGTAGCTATTTAATACACTTTTCCCGACCTTTTAAACATTATTGCCTTGTAAGGTGAAATAATGCGCCCTGGTCGTCTGGTTACACTATGTAGCTATTTAATACACTTTTCCCGACCTTTTAAACATTATTTCTGCCTTGTAAATATATATATAATGCGCCCTGGTCGTCTGGATACACTCTGTAGCTATTTAATACACTTTTCCCGACCTTTTAAACATTATTTCTGCCTTGTAAAGATATATAATGCGCCCTGGTCGTCTGGATACACTATGTAGCTATTTAATACACTTTTCCCGACCTTTTAAACATTATTTCTGCCTTGTAAAGTTAAATAATGCGCCCTGGTTCTCTGGGTATACTCTCCTCCTATTTAAAACAGTTTCCCCCACATTTGAAACACGTTTACCCAGGATTCAAACACCTTTACTGCCTTGTAAATTGCTGTGATGCGCCCTGGTAGTATCAGACTATTTAAACAATTTTTACCCAGGATTCAAACACCTTTCCTGCCTTGTAAATTGCTGTGATGCCTCCCTGGTAGTATCATACTATTTAAACAACTTTTACCCAGGATTCAAACACCTTTCCTGCCTTGTAAATTGCTGTGATGAACCCTGGTAGTATCAGACTATTTAAACAACTTTTACCCAGGATTCAAACACTTTCCCCCGCCTTTTAAACACTTTTCCTGCCTTAAAAAGTCAGGTGCTGCATCCTGCTCTCTGGGTACACTCTGTCTCTATTTAATACACTTTCTCCGACATTTCAAACACTTTACCCCGCCTTTTAAACACTTTTCCTGCCTTAAAAAGTCAGGTGCTGCATCCTGCTCTCTGGGTACACTCCGTCTAAATACACTTTCTCCGACATTTCAAACACTTTTCCTGCCTTAAAAAGTCAGGTGCTGCATCCTGCTCTCTGGTTACATTCTAGCTGCGTCCCAATTCAGCGGCCGCATCCTCCTGAGGACCCAGCCTCTGAATTCCGCGGAGGACCCAACCGACGTCGGTTGGGTCTGTGAAATGAGACGGTCTACGGAGCATTTCCTGGTACGTCACCGGCAGTTACCCCTACATTTTGCCGCCCCCGTCGCCTAGCAACCAGCTGCAGTCACAAGTGCCGGTAATAATTTCTGACATTAGGCAAAATATTTTCAAACTGTTTTCAAACTGTTCAATATGGAGTCAGAGATAGTGCTTTTTTTGGTGTTGTTCAATATGTTTAAATTAATTTCCAGAGGTCGCAACAGGCGCACCATCTATTTCAGATTAATGGAAGACCATTTCCAGGTAATGATACTTGTATCTATTATCATATGATAATAGATATTATATAAAATATATGTACTGTATTTTTAGCTAACAGTAATGTTAATATTAAATACATGTTTAAAATATTATTTCTCAGGTTGAGTATAGCTTGTGTATGTATATATATATATATATATATATATATAGCCTAGATATATATAAACATGTCTATAGAGATATATTTATACACAAACACAGAATATATGTATGTACTGTATTTGTAGCTAACAGTAATGTTATTAGCATATAATACTGATACAAATTTAATTTCAGGTTGAGTATAGCTTGAGTGTATATATATATATAAATATATATATAAGTATATATATATAAATATATATTTATGTGTGTATATATAAATAAACCTATATATATATAAACATGTCAATAGAGATATATTTATACACATAAACACAGAAAAAAAATGCTCTTCACTTATTTAACCCTTTTTTCTCAACATTGCCCTCTACCAGCCAAGGCCCCTGTACTGCAGGATCAACCTAAGCGTCCCTGTCCTGGACAGGTTTTTTAATGACCAGGACACATGCCCTGATTTCAGGCTGAGCAGGGAGTCCCTGAAGGTGCTGCTGGACCTCCTGGGTCAGGACAGGAGACACGGTTGGGGGGCCACAACTGAGACCCTGGTGTTCCTGTTCTGGCTGGCAAGTGGGGCATCATGCAGGGTGGTCTCCAGAGTTTTTTGGATGCCTAGATCTACGGTACATCGGATTGTCCACAGAGTGACTGAGGAGGTGGTGACCATTCGCCACCAGGTCATCCACCTCCCCAGGACAGCAGAAGACCTGGAGGCTGTGTCGCGTGGGTTCGCAGGGCTGGCCAGACACAGAGCCTTCAGAAAAGCTGCTGGAGAAATCGACGGCTGCCATGTCCGCATCGTGCCACCAAGCGGCCCTGATGGTCACTGTTATAGAAACAGAAAACTGTTCAGCTCCATTTTGCTGCAGGCTGTTTGTGACCATCAGGGCCGCTTCATCGACACGTACGTGGGCTGGCCTGGGTCAGTCCACGACTCTAGAGTGCTCCGCCACAGCCCACTCTATCGGCGTGCACTCTACCCTCCTCCAGGGCACTATATCCTCGCAGACGGGGGGTACCCCTGCCTCCAACATCCACTCCCCCTCATCACTCCCTACAAACGGCCGCTGCAAGGTGTGGGACCCCAGCGCTTCAACAGCCATCACTCCCGGGCACGCTCCATCATCAAGCGTGCCTTCGGGATGATGAAGACACGATTCAGGAGTATCTTCCTGCAAGCGCTGGAGGTGCACCACACCTTTGTTCCTCAAGTAAGTAATCACTCATTAGGACATTTTGATAATACTGAAGAGTAGATCTGACATGAGGTATAACATATATATATATATTTCTGCCAATTTTAAAATTTCAGATCATAACAGCATGTGCTGTCCTCCACAATATCTGCATTGAGGCCGGCGACATCATGGCCCCAGAAGAGGACATTGTGGAGGATGTAGCGGAGGATGAGGGGGAGAATGTGTTGGAGGCAGTCAGTGGTGCTCCTTGGCGGGACCAACTGTCTGCGGAGGTGTCTGCCCTGGAGGAGGTTCCTGGTGACCACGATTATGTGTAAAGGTATGTAAAACAATTGACGAGCTGTGATAAAATAACCTTGTGCAATATTTATATACATCTTTTGTTCTTATCTGCTGCTCAAAACATCTTAGTTACATGGCAGCCGTCGATTGCGTCCACCCTGCGAACCCTAGCCCTAATGGACAATCCGATGTACTGTGGAGAGAAGCATCCCCAACAGCTCTGGAGACCACCCCAAATGAAGCCCCACCCACCATCAGAGGACACCAGGGTCTTAATTGTGGCAGCCAGGTCCAGCAGCACCACCTGGGACTCCCCGCCTGAATGTGTATATAGTTGAAATGTTGTTTTATTTGTATGTTGTTTTATTTGTATGTTGTTCCATTAAATAAATCATAAGTTTCATATTGCTCATTACATTTATTTATCTACTAATTTTTCTAGGAGAGAAAAAAGCCTATTAAGGTTCTCCCTGCTCTCCTGGGCTCTCCTCTCCCCTGCCTCCCTCTGCTGCTTCATGTCCTCTCTGATGAGGTCCATTAGCCCATCCTTTTTTTTCCTTTTAGGCCGTGATGGCCCTGCCTCAACCTGATCCTCGTCCTCCTCCTCCTCTTGGTCCCCCACTGCTGAACTTGGCCGTGGCGTGTCCTCTGGAATAGAGGATATTAGGACAGGCGGGCAGATGGAGGGCCTCTGTCCTAATATCTCATCCATTTGGACAAACCACGGCCAAGTTGCAGCAGTGGGTTTCCCACCGACTCCCTCTCCTGACCCTGGGTATTTGCAATCCTAAAGGCAGAGTAAAAAAATCATGGCAGTACAAAAAAAAACACCAGCAGATAAACAAATGTCAGCAAATGTACTTATTAACTTGTAAAACTCACATACTTTATATATTTTTTTAAGATTGTCCCACTTCTTCTTAGCTTGCAGGGGAGTTACACTTCCCTGCAGGCAGATATCTTCCAAAACCATCCTAATCACAGAGAGAATAGTACAACATCTAGTATTATGAATAAAACAATAACAATGTCACAACTAAGGATACACACTTAGGAAGAAATCTTCTCTTTTTTTTATTTTTATTTATTTATTTTTTAATGGTGGCATGGAGACATCCCCAGTGCTTGAATTGGAATAAAAAAAGGTGCCAGTACTCTAAATCAGCAACTGTTTCAAGTACATTTTATTTATACAGCCCAAAAACAAGAATTTGGCTCAAAGGTCTTTACAATCTGTACAACATACGACTCCCTCTATTCTGCGTCATGAGGTGCCGGTACGCAGTAAGAACTAACGGTACGCAGATGGGTAAAAATCAGAAGTTCCGGATCTGCGTACCGGTGAGTACCGCCCAATTCAAGCACTGGACATCCCTACACAAATACAACAAAGAAAATAAGGGTTTGACCCATATACTAGTTGTCTTATTAGAATGGAGTGTATGAAATGAGGGATGATTAATAAAATAAGAACGATACAAACTGGATATTGTGCCTTACCTCCAAGCGATGCTCGCGGAGAATTTGGCCCCTGTGAAGAGGGATTCATTCTCCCACGCATTTTAATGAAGTTAGCAGTCTGCTCCTTGCTCCCTATCAAAACAAATTGTTGCAGTAAGATTTGTATAACAAAAGCAGTTAAATAAATAAATCAGCTTTATAGTTAATCCCAACAATATGAAAACCAAACAGGGTTTAGAACATGTCGAAATATTTTCACTTCATATTATTTTATGTATGTAATATAAAGACGACATCTCCAATCGCCCGTATCTTTAAATAAATCGGTAAATTAAATCGGTTTATGGTTTCATGTCGTTTACTATTTGGGTGAGTTGAAACCCTATACTTACATTTAAAAACAAATCCAGCTCCAAATCCCCAAACTTTAATATTTTCTATCTCTGAGGGGAAAGCTCGCCTGACCCCCATTGTTTCCCCATGCGGTGCATATGCGTGGAGCACCCCGGCTTATTTTTAGTGCACTCTGGGGCCAAAGTAAGAATACATTTTGGTCTGTCCAATTGGGCACCCAACTGCATGTAAAAGTCCACAGAGTGTACATATTACAGATTCACTTCCCTAAATGGAGAAAGGGCCAGTGACGTATTTGGGTATAGTTACGTCCGCGGAGCCGTTACGTTACACCGTAACCGATTTCTCCGCCTGAGACGGCGGGACGCGGCGAGGCTGTGAGTGTGTGTGTGTGTGTGTGTGTGAGCACACACACAAACTCCCAGCCAGGCTGCAGGTGTGTGTGTGTGTGTGTGCTCAGGCTGATTTCAGGCTGGGTTTTGCTGTGTCTCGCAGACGGCCACTGGGCTCACAGGGAGGGGGGGTGGGGCAGGAGCTCCAACAAGCCGTTTAGGACAGAGAGTGAATACACATACTATACAGAGATGCTGTATGAGAAACCAATGTAAGTTTGGAAAATTGCACAATATAAATGTATTTTAGTATACCTCAACAATGGAATTATGATCAGTCGAAATATTAATTGCAGTGTTTTTGAATGCGTTGTCCTGAGTGTGCCTTTTACCATGTGTCTTATGCATATAGTGACAACGTCTTCATCACAATGTACTTTCATTATGTTGTCCCTAAAAGGATCAACATATAAGTAAACATGCACAAACACAACACAATTCTGTATTTATTTCACCCTGAGGTTGTTTTTTATTGGAGTTAATCCTCCCTGCAGGACAGATGAGCTTCATTTATCCACATCAGGATCTGCTGTGCTTCTGTCAGTAGTATTCATCTTCCAGGTTAGGTCGATAAGGATCTTCAGAGTCTGGTGGCAGGGGAAGAGGGAGGGGCCTCTCACCGTAATCTGCAGCAACATATTAACACAAACAGATTAATGTATAATCTACTCAAATAAAGTTTGATAGTGTTCTCTCTGTTTTATCAATGTTCCTCTGTTCAGTGTCTGCCTTGGTAGCTTGATAATTTGGTTATTCAAATGTGGCTATCTTACCATCTGTAAGGCTAATGTGCTGTTTGTGAAGGCCGGGGTCAAAGAGCAACTTTAACTCTGCTGTACCTTCATCAGCTCTGCTGGAAGACACACAACATCAGATAAAAACAGTGACGGTAACATTATCACACTGTGGGGGTCGCTGGTATCAGAAACCATTAAACTGTCTTTGTGTACATGCATAACAACCTACTGTATGGACAATATTCTTATAAAGAAACTACTACAATTGCAATGTGAAATGTAGTTTTTTCCACACCGCACAATGCAATGTAAGCAACCTTTTAAAGACAAGGCTACCCTGCCCTCAGGTATACGTTGCTTTTTTTGTATATTTTACTCTAAAGTTTATAGTAGAAGACTTTGAACAAGTGATTATGACCATACACTGGTAAGGAAAGTGTTTACTGATGTAACCAGAAGGGTTGCCCCCTTCACCTTTTATAAACTGATGCTGCTTCCGTGTGTTCTGTCAGTTTTCCCCATGTCACACACTACACAAAAACACCCTCCTACTAACTACACTGTTAGTCTTTTATGAGAGAGGGATCTAGCAGAATTAAATACATCCACAAAAAGTAGGTAGATCACAATAGCAAAGCAAACAGATAATTCAACTGTTGACTTAAAATACTGCCATGAGGATCTTCTTATTAAAAAAAGTAAACTCCCCATCATGTCTAAGCAGAACACAAATTCAGTGTCTTCCTGGAGAATGGCCTAACAGTCGTTTGTGGCTATTAACACAAAGAAGTACGTACCTGCTTAGCAAAGGTGCAGAAAGGCCTTGACCAAACACAAAACAGATCATAAGGAGAGCAATAATGTGTTGACTGATCCTGTCTGACGCCATTGTTAACACAACTTCTTGGCCAAACTGCATCAACAACTCCAGATTCTAGAATTCATATTTGTTAGTTTTCAAAAAATAATAGTTACCTAAAAAAGGTAACTATTATTGCTCCTTTTAAATTGAATTTTAAAACATAATCACACTAAACAAAACACAGAGTCACAGCACCTTTTTCAGTTCTAAAACAAACACATTGATCATGCTGTTATGATGGCTACAGGTGGTAAATCAAGTCAAACAACAAAATTATACCAGCAGAAATTCAAGGGAAAAATTCTGGATTACATTCGGTTAAACTGTTCAGACAATACTGTTACGACTGAATAAACGGGTTTGAACTCAAATGCACGACTCACACAGGTTTTAACAAAAAAGGTTTATTCAAACCAAAGCTCAACTACAATGGTATAAAAAACAAAATCACTCTTAACGAGGAAAAACAGTATCAAAACAAAGTCACTCTTAATGAGGAAAAACACTAACAAAACAAAATCACTCTTAATGAGGAAAAACACTAGGAGCATGAATAACAAAATACTTAGACAAGACGTGGCTCAAAGCTCTGCTTGGGAGTATTCCTGGCATGATACGCTGGTAGATTGGCACAAGGAACGAAATGAACTGGCACAGGAAAAGGGAGACGAGGACAATAAATACACCAGGTAATGGGCAACAGGTGGAAACAATCAGGGGCGGGTTCGACAATCACAGGAGTGGGAGACACACAAGGAAGGGAGGTCAGAGTATCTGAAACGAGAGGGAAGGTTACTATTAAAAAATAAAGGGGAAAATCACTAGACAAAGACAAAAACACTTAACTAAACTTAACATAATTTGCGAGAGATGACAAATACTTATATATGCCTGCAACAGACTTTGCCATAATCACATTAAGAGTTTGTTTGATGGACATTACAATATGCTATGTGAGAGTTATGTCAGTTGCTGAGGTAGGCAGTTCACTGTTAAGGAACTGGTGAACTGGTGACATAAAGCTAAAATAAATAAATAGGGTAAGTGTAAAAGGCAAAACTCCATAATGAATTGTCGGTTGATTTCTGGCTTTTGTATTCTGTAATGTGGGTGCTGCAGTGTGAAGTAAAGCAAATTAGAAATAACTGTATTATGTTACCAACATAAGTCCCTGTTAAGTCAATAGTGTATCAGATGTTATTTTTTAAACTTAAACTCTCTTGCACGTCTTTACTTATCCTTTTATACCACTAAATATGAATGAATTAAGTTATGTGTCCATTGCGCATTGTACAATCTACCAACAATTATCTCATTATCATAAGGGATCTCAAAGTTGATAAAGACACGGAGCAATAAACCCTTATTTTCTACAAAATTGTTGTTGCAAATAACTATAGACGTAACACTCCACAGCAACACAAACCGCAAGCGTAAAGTAGATCGGTCTAAGAGTTGTTTTTATAATTGTTACTCAGACATGCATACACTGATACACAAGCGTCTGTCATCGTAGTATGAAGATTTCTGTCAGTGCATGATGGTACCATAAGGGTTGCCTGCAGTTTGTTGTTCAGGCAGTTTGTTGATTAGCAAACATCCCTGACTACACTTTTATCAATAATTATCTTTGGTGGTTGTGTTATTGCTTTCAAACAGCGCTAGTGGCGTATGCTAAGAGACCACAGATATGACTACAATAAACTACAGATGTGAAGAGAGGCTGGTTTCCCAACGTTATTTCAGAGTGTTCTGTAGTGCTGCTCTTAACATTAATCATCTGTTAGTCGAATGCAAATTGGATGGACTTAAGCCCAAATAGTCAGAAAACCCACACTCAGAACCAGGTACCATGTTTCCCCAGTAAATGTCAGTGTCACCTACCGACCAAGTGCACAAATGAAAAAAGGAGGAACGTGGCAGGCTGACTATAGGTAACCCCTTTGTCTACGCTTAAAATTGTTACCAGACTTTTACCACATGAACACATTAGTTTAATATTAGCCATTGTCACATTCTACCTTTGAGGAAATATGAATCAGGACTGTCCTCTTTTATTTTGACTGGATAATTGTCTCACTAACTCCATTACTGAGATACAGGGATGCCGTGAAAGTACATTGTTGAATTGCCGGATCACCCGATGAGAATCAATACCAGGACCTCACATTCATAGTGACATCATTTGTTAGTGTATCTCAGACAAACGTAATAATGACAGGACACCATGAGATCTGCATTAAAATGTTTAAATAAAGAATTCACACCTAAAAAAAAGAGCAATTTCACATACTGAATCAATACAATGTAATATTTGTAATTACAGATATTAAATTATTTATTTATATATGGCATATCTATACACCCTTAGTATAGCCTTCATTCCAGTACATTTTCTGTTGTCATTACTTGTCTGATTGGCTCTTGAGAAGGGAATTTATTCAAAAGTCAGTGCGATCTCCTTATGCTAGAGGCTTTGATCAGCAACAACAGACGGCTGTTTATTTTGTTCGGGTTTTTCTTTTCAAAGGAACAAACCATTGAGACTGGTGAGATGGCTGAATTGTACAATTTCCACATTCTTCATTAGATAATCTTTCTTTCACAGACATTGTATATTCTGTTAAATATAGATCACATAGAATAATCTGTTGTCGTGTTAGTTGTCTTTTTAGTGATACATGATGTAGGAAGCACATCCTCTGTTGTTTTTCACAGCAGAAACAACTGTGCTGTACCCATGCTGGACCCAGATAGACTTAAAACAGTGGCAATCGTTTCTTTTTCAATGATTTACTCTACTGTAATTGCTAGCATCAGCCAACAGCTATAGCGTTGATGTAAAAACCTAATTCCAGCAATATTTCCGAGGTACCATGTAGCCATGCAACAAGTGGCTTTCTACATGTTGTCATTCCTGACCTGTGGCCATTGGTCTGCTGGCTGCAGTTTTGGAAATTATATTCCTTAACATATTAAAGGTGCCTCATTTGCGTTTTGAATACATTCTTATGTTATGTATGTACACACCTGAAGAATGTGCACAAAGGCTCAGTGTTGCAACTATTTTACCGTAGTAAGATGTGACCGGTGAAAGCAGAGGTACAGCACAGCACATTCAGTGGAAAAAAAGTGCCAAGTCACATAAACAACACTCCTTCATCACAATTTGCATTCAGACTTGAACTCAACACACACTCGATGGCAATCTGTTAAAATGTGATAATGTTCACTGAGGAAGGTCACTATGATCTGAGGAAAAAGAGGCACTACTAGTAAAGATATGAAGACACCAGAGTCTTGCTTTTCCTCCCTTGTCAGCAACTTCTGTAGTGAGAATCAGCCTGATCGCCGCCAGACTGAGAGCCTTTCATGTTTCTGATGTGCAAACTATGAGGAGCGAGAGTCGGAAAAACCCACAGGAAAGACAATTCTGTACGTCAGAACTCTTCTTAAACCACCAAAGTGCCTAAGCCAGATGTCCTTTCTTTCAACATATCCATCACTGATTTTATACCTAGTAAGAACACACAGTAAAAAAGCGCAGTGTTGCTAGGAATAAAGGTTTATGGCTTTACTGGGCAAATTGTGGGGGCTTTATATTTTAGGACTACAGTACCATGGAAGCTGCTAAAAGGTTTGTCATACAAATCCACTCTTGTACACCCTCACACTGTTTTTGTGTGCACTTCAGTGTTTATCTGTGGTTCAGTGTTAAATATGTTTAGTCGTCCCTGCCTAGCCTACTCTTGCTTCAATGTTTTGTTACCTTCATTTGACCTGCAATGCCTTTCAACCTACCACAGACCAGATCTGCTAGCATGGAAACTAAAGCATTTTACCATCTGCTTTCATCCTGTGGATTATATTCTCTTCTCTCCCTGTCCGTTGCAGAACATCGATGAAAGGGTGTGACTCTAAAGAACTTGACACACAAGATGCAGGACACCCTAGCTATACAACCTTTGGCATTTTACACCACTGATAGATCACACCTTGTCACTGCACTTATAATTCATTCAGCTACAACGTTGACTTTGTTTAAAAGCTACCCATGAAGGAAAAACAGGGTTTCATGCACCGGAATCACTCTCTAAAAGAGACCCACAAATGCAAAGAGCTTCTCATCTATAGCTGGTTTTCTAACGGTGTTTATGAGTATTTAGATGGTTTTACAACAGTGTTTTAGGGTTTTCTTGTTGCCACTGAACTATTCCGGATATCACCTTCTTATCAGGAGTTCCGGAAGAATAAAGGTCACTCTTCCAACATGGATTTGTTTTACTCAGTGCACATGTTCAGTGTGCAGATGTCATTTAGAAAATATACACTTCCTCAGTGCTCAGACTCTTAATATTTATAGTCAAAGCAAACTCTTCTTGTGTATTCAAATCTAAACCCTTTTTTTGTCAAGTGCAACTTCAAGCTGGTCCAGGTCAGTACGGCTCCTGGGCTTTCAGTGTTACACCTGGTTAGATGACATTGCAGGCTATTTTGTGTTGCCAAGGCTGCTTTGAGATCATAGTTGTGCTTTCCAATTCACCATCTCATCACTGACACCATTTTGCATATCTTTCTTTTCCAAAGACACTTTGGCTCATTTTTCCATCTCTTCTTGTGGCACAAAGGTTTCCCCACAGCTCCAATATGTGATCCTTCTTGTCCTGATTGTTTGTCAGATGTGTTAATTTTGTATTTGTTCTTCTTTGTTCTTAATGTTAGATATGTCTGTCCTTCATGCAACATTATGTTATGATACAGTGTACTGTACAGGGCTGAGGTTGAAGGCAGGGCTATTCCAGGTAGATGTCTTCTGTAGGGCACGAGAAATCCACAAACTCTTTATAGTACAACTGGAAGGCTTTCCTGAAAAAAAGAAAAAAGGAAAATACTTCAGTCAGAATCTTCAAACTGTACTTTAGTTTAAGAATAAATCATTCAACTGTTACACAGTCAGCTCCTTTTGATTTCACTAAAGTGATGCCCAACAAAGCCAGATCAGGGGCCTCATTTATAAAGCCTTGCGTAGGATTGACGTGGGAAGGTTGCTTACGTAGGACAAAGCAAATAAATACGCACAGACATTTTCCGATTCATAAAAGACTGCGTACTTGCGCAGGACTTGCGTACGGCACATCCTACGCCGGTTTCCCTTTATAAATCATAATCAACTCGAAATGCGGCGCAGCTTTTGCGGGCTTCACGTAACGCCCATATTTGCCTATAAATAGTCAAAGAAACGCCCATTCATTCATTAAATTTGACTGACTGCATGAAGAAGATCGCAGGAAATGACGACAGAACAGCTAAAAAAGACATCTCACACCGTGTCAGATTTTGGTTATTTTGGGGAGGTCGAGATAAATCATATTGTTTGGTGGATGCAGTTTGAACCAGAGTAGCAGCATGGAGGTCGGATCGTCACCAAAATAAATAAATAAGTGGTCCGAAAAAGGTTAATGACAAAAAAATACACTAACCTTCCTCAGGCAGTGTGTTTGTACCGGGGACAGAGAGTTAACATTTTAAGATTGGCTTTAATCAATGTTTGAAAATGAATTCTTCATATATGATAAATGAGAGGTAACATTCTATTTATGGTATTATTTCCACATATTTCTCTCCATTCTTCCTTCTGCCAACGGTGTCGCAGTTTCTCGTCTCTCCCGTTTTGGTGCTTAGTGCGTATGCATGGGTCAGAGTTTGCGTGGAGGACCGCACATTTTCCCATCAAGTTTGTTTTTTATAAATCGCAAACATTGCGTAGAAACTGGCGTACTCCATCTTTTGAGCGTACGCATCGTTTATAAATGAAGCCCCAGAGCATGTTTCAGCCAAGTAGTAGTAAAGTAATGGATATGTTGGATATGCTAATGCACAGTTCAACTCACCCTATTGACTCTGCTAGAGGTTTGGTGGAGTTCTCAGACACAAATACATGGCAGGCAAATCTCTGGTCTGCTGGGTGCTTAGTAATGAAACCAAAATACCTGCAAAGGAGACAGAAAAGAGATAAGGCACACTGTCATTTCAATAAAAAACTGCTGTTTCACACTAGATCAGTAGTTGGCCCAGTCTTTTGTACATTGTTGAGTTATAGCAGCACCTTGTGGTAAGTTAATATTTGGTGTAGGTGAACACAACACATTACAGCTTCTTCCTGATCTTTTTTTATTCTAGGTTGACGGTACATAACATTTGGACTTGGTGTTGTAGTCCCTCATTCAGGCTTCATATCTTTACTTACTTGCTGTTTTTGGGGTGATACCCACAGAAGGAGACGTTTTTCAGCTGGAAAAAGTGGCTGCACTCGTTACTCTGTAAACAGAACACAGCAAAGAGGCAAATAATGATTTAGATTACCATAAAGAAGGCTGCTTGATGTCTACTGTTACTATTACATAATACATATGCTGTATTTGCCCCATGTTTTGTCTGTATTGAATGAATGATCAACTCATTTGTATTTATGATACAGGTGAAAGTCATGCATCCATATGCAGAAGTGCTACATGAAGCAACTATAAGACTAGAAAGTAATATTGTATAACCATGATTAACTTTGATACAATATTGCAGACGCAATATCTCGACATATCTCATATGAGACAGCTACAGGAAGGCACTTATGTGAAAGACAATTTGACCAAAAGTTAAATATCTCTATCCACAGTTTCATTAGGTACCATTGTTAACCAAACCAACAACCAAGAAGTAGATTGTACACTTTGTTTGCTATTTGATTTTGGTAAGCAAACAATTATTTGACAAATTACCTCATCTCTGCTAACTCTAGTTAGAGGATTATGTGTTTTACGATGGGAGAACTTTTTCAAATCAGATTATATTTGTAGAGTTTGGGATTCGAGACTCACTGTTATTTTTTAAATGTTCTGACAACATGTTGTTTCACTGCAACAATATCATTTAATAATAATAATACATTTAATTTCCATGCGCTTTTTCAGGCTCAAAGACGCTTTACAGTGGTGATAAAACGAGATATAATAGAATAAAAATATTGAAACAGCAACACAACATAATTCACATATTAAAAGCCAGTCTGAGGAGGTGTGTTTTGGTCAGTGTTTTGAAGGTGGGGGGGTCGGTGCAGTCTCGGATGTGTTGTGGAAGGGAGTTCCAGAGGGTGGGGGCAGCGATGGAGAAGGCTCTGTCCCCCCTAAGTCCTATAAGTCCTAGTGGATGGCAACTTAAATGTGCATACATAACTTCTTATAGTTTATCACATGTTTAGTATGTGCAACATTCATTTGAAATTGACTACAGCTGTCAAATAACTGTAGAAAATTAGAGAAGATATTATATTTTTTCTCCCATTTGAGTTGAAACTGCAGTTTTAAGCTACCTAAGATGGAGTAAAATTAAAGAAAACACTCCACCTTACATGTTTGCCTGTAGCCTCTATTGGCCACCACAAGGGGGTGACATGCTTCAATTGTTCAATGGGATTCTAGTGTAAGGATTTGGTTTTATATCACAAAGTGCAATAAAGCAGCACTTAACTTCTTATGCATTAACCAAAAAAAGTTAGTACTCACTCTGTCACATGCATAATAATCCTCTTGAACTGCAAGCTTGATGCCTTTCACACTGATCTCCAGGATGCAGGAGGAAGGAGGGTTGTACTTGACGGTCATCCGTCTGTTGGTGGCAATCTGAAAAACCAATGTAAAAGATGACTTATTGAATGTAAACAACTTTAAAATGCTCAAAACTATACGATCAAACTGTAAACCAAATATATACTAGACGAGAAGACAAGAGTAATACTAACATTTTAACTATGTTGACGGTGTTCTATATTTTATAAAACAGTACAATTGTGATTAGAAGTAAGCAGTTATCTTGTGTGGATTTATTTTTTCCTCCTTTGGGGTGTTGCCAATTGCAAGTGGGTCCTTTATTTTTGTTCTGTGTCAGATTGTTGGACGATTACACGCAGTTTTTTCCATAATGGACACATGACACTCTAAAGACTTTGAAATTATTGATAAAATACAACTTGTAGTTTTTGTAAGGTGTGGGACATGCTATGGGACAATAAATGGTGTAATTGTGGCTTTTATTACATATCATTATGAGTCAAATGATTTACAAACACACACCCACACCACAGGCCTCATACCTTCTGCATAGCTGCACACAGAACATCATTTCCTTTGTGGAAGGGCACTTGAACTGAGCCCAGGAACTTCAGCCGGTATCTGTCCATCCATTCACTGCTCTTTTCTGCATCTGTGAGACATAATTTATCATTTTTTGAGCTTTTGTATATAAATAAATACTATCTATAATATATTTCTACAACTTGATGATACATTGAAAATATAATAATCAAACATTTAATTTAAAAAAAAGTTTACACAAAGTTGGAAATATTGACTCATGCACTGTTGTAGTGCACCAATTAAATATGTTTGGATGCATTTCAGTTTTACAAACATATTTATAGCCTTCTTTAATTCATCGTCATGGCAATGTCAGTACCTTTGTAGCTCTCAGCGTCCTTCGTCACCTCTATAGCGTAATAAGCTGGGAAGATCCCACGGGCACCAGTTCGCATGTTGTAGCCCTCGTACCAGAAGTCCTCTGACTGGATCTCCACCAGCAACGGATCCTCCACCTCCAGCTCCAACTCATCATCATGCCGAGGGACAAACCTGTCCAGACAGATGCAGTCATATCTTAAAGTATACGTTTTAAGTGTTACAAATTGAACTTGAATGGTGGTTTAGAAAAATGTGTATCTTGCCTACACATAGTCTGCTTGCATTGAAATTAATGATTTATTTCAATGCAAGCAGACTATGTATGGGAATTTTGCTTCTTTTGAATATGTGGCCCTTCAGTTGAAATGCTCCTCTCGAGCTCTTTTCCTAAACATCTATAGACCACCCAAATACTGTGCAAGCTTTTTTGATGATTTTACCGAGTTGCTGTCTATAGTGTGTATTGACTTTGACCGTCTAGTCATTGTTGGCGATTTTAATATCCATGTTGACAACCCTCAGGACAGAGGGGCTAAAGAACTGTTTTGTGTTATCGATAATTATGGACTGACTCAGCATGTGAAGGGTCCGACACACAATAAGGGGCACACCCTGGACTTAATTGTATCAAAGGGTCTGAACATCTCTAAAGTTGTGGTGACTGATGTTGCGCTCTCCGACCATTCCTGTGTTTTCTTTGAGAGCTCTATTTCCGTCCAAACAACTGCTAAGAAATAGGTAACCGCTAGACGTCACTTATCTGAAAATGCACAGGAAATGTTTGCTCAGATTTTTTCTCCCTCAACTGCCCTTGCTAACTACTCAGTAAATGAGCTAGTATCATTTTAATTATAAGATAACAAATGTCATGGATACCATTGCTCCCATTAAAAAAAAGGAAGTATCTAGCAAGAAAATATCTCCATGGAGAAAAACCATGACCGTGAGAACAGCAAAAACTGAGTGCAGAAAAGCTGAACGCAGGTGGAGAAAAACAAATCTCCAAGTTTACTTCGAAATATATAAAGAGAGACTCTGCTTCTATAATCAGGAAATAAAAAAGGCACGACAATCGTTCTTCTCTGACATCATTACCAAAAATAAAAACAACTCACGTGCCTTGTTTGCTACTGTCGACAGACTAACAAACCCCCAGTGTCGGTAGCTTCTGAATTTCTATCCACCAGGGCCTGCAATGATTTTGCCTCCTTCTTCACTGACAAAATCATGAAAATTAGACAAGCAGTCAGTTCTGTACAGGTACAGCAAATGTTTGTCCCTGTGTCCACCTAAAGTCAATTCAGACATCATGACACATTCCGTCTGATAAATGCTAAAGATCTGGAAGACATTATTCAACATCTGAAATCCTCCTCCTGTAGCCTCGATATTATCCCGACAGGATTTTTCAAAACTGTTTTTCATTGCCTGGCCTCAGATATACTACACATAGTAAACAAGTCTCTCCACTCGGGTGTATTTCCACAGGCCCTGAAAACTGCAGTAATTAAACCGCTCCTCAAAAAGCATAACCTAGACGCAACCGTAATGAATAATTACAGGCCAATATCAAACCTTCCCTTTTTAAGCAAATTGATTGAAAAAGTTGTTTTTCAACAGTTGAGTAATTTCATGTTTTTAACTGACGGTTTTGATGTGTTTCAGTCGGGCTTTCGACCAAACCACAGCACTGAGACTTATCTTGTTAAGGTCTTAAATGACATCCATTTAAACACAGACAGTGGCAGAATATCAGTGTTAGTACTATTAGATCTCAGCGCTGCCTTTGATACTGTTGACCACAACATATTGCTAGACCGTCTAGAAAACTGGGTGGGAGTTTCAGCAACAGCTCTAAATTGGTTTAGTTCCTACTTAAAGGACAGAACAAACTTTGTCTCAATAGGCAATTACAAATCAACCATGACAAATATGTCATGCGGGGTTCCTCAAGGCTCCATCTTAGGACCTTTGCTTTTTAATATCTATATGCTACCACTGGCTCAAATTATTAAAAACAGTGATCTAAGCTATCACATCTATGCAGACGACACCCAGATTTATTTTAAAATTACACCGGGAGACTACTCTCCGATTAGAACACTGAGCAAGTGCATTGAGCACATCACTGACTGGATGACTCAGAACTTTCTCCAATTGAACAAACAAAAAACTGAGATCATTGTTTTTGGAGCAAAGAAGGACCGATTAAAAGTAATCGCAGAGCTTCAGTCGGCAGACTACAAAGTAACTCATAAAGCTAGAAATCTAGGTGTAGTGATGGACTCAGACCTGAATTTTAACAGTCACATTACAACAGTTATTAGGTCTGCATACTATCACCTGAAGAACATATCTAGGATTAAAAAACTAATGTCAAACAGGACTTAGAAAAGCTTGTCCATGCTTTATCTTCAGTAGACTCGACTACTGCAATAGTGTATTCACAGGGCTCACAAAAAAATCCATCAGAAAGCTGCAGCTGATTCAGAACGCTGCTGCTCGAGTCCTCACAAACACTAAAAGAGTGGATCACATCAGTCCGGTTCTGAAGTCATTACACTGGCTTCCAGTCGACCAAAGAATTGATTTTAAAATTATTTCCAGTTTTTAAATCACTAAATGGCTTAGGACCGAGTTATATAAACGATCTCCTGCATAACTATGAACCAGCCAGGAGTCTCAGGTCCTCTGGGTCGGGTCGGCTCTCTGTTCCAAGAATAAGAACTAAACATGGAAAAGCAGCGTTTAGCTATTATGCCCCGACAATCTGGAACAAACTTCCGAATCATGCACGTCCGCTGAAACACTTCCTATTTTCAAATCCAGACTAAAAACATATCTATTTGCCGCTGCTTTTAATTGAGCTGTTCATACTCACACTGCAGTATGCCTTTTATTCATGTATTCTGTACCTGCTGTGATAATTTATTTATTTCATTATCTTTGCTTTTTTATGCCTGTTTTTAAATGCCATTAAATAATGTGTTTATGCTGTATTTATTCTTAAATGTCTTTTGTTTTTATTTTGTAAAGCACTTTGAATTGTTGCGTGCTGAAAGGTGCTATATAAATAAAATTGCCTTTTCTTGCCTATTCATGAAGATAATATAGTATAATATAAAACAACTATAGTAAGCTTTGATTCACAAAGTTACAATAATTGTCAATGGAAAACCTGTTTCATGTTTTCATTTTAAATTATAACCACAGTCATACACAGAAGACTTAAAACCTCAATTGGCTCTTTATCTTAGCAAACTTTTTACTTTATTACCTTTTGTTGTTATTTTTCTTTACTTGCTTGTAAAGCGACTTTGAGCACCAGAAAAAGCTAAATATAAAGACCATATATTATTGTATTATTATTATTACCGTCCTTTTGATTAGTCAAAAATGATAAATTACATTTGTGAATCCGCTCACTTCATCTGCTTTCTACTTTTGACTTATAGGTTTAATAAGATACAATGTACTAAAAGTCTTACGAAACTCTATCCTGCTGTCAAACAACAAATACTAGTGTCGGCTTCTCATAAAAAATATACTTACTATAATACTACTGTTTTGTTGTTATGGATCAATTTCTCAATCGAACACATTTTTAAATAGTTTCAGAAGTCTTACCGAAATTAAACTTCTAATACAGCTAATCAGCTGAAGTCAAAATGATAGATAACTAGCCTGTTGCTGTTGTTTTCATATGAGTAGCTAATAGCTATAGAGGCATCCCCAAAATAATAAATAGTATAGACAAACACACTAGAAACCTATTGAATAGAAAGAAGGCTGTGAAAACCCCCTGCTTTCAGCTATGCATAGCTAATTTCCTGCACCATCATCTGATCTGTGCGATTCACATGACTGCATTACTGTGTTGTTCCCCCCTCCCTTATGCATTTATCAGCCGGAGGTCTTAAACGGCAGCTGTAGCTCCATGCTGCCAACTGGAGTGTGAGAGTTTAGGGGGAAACATGAAGAAATTGAGCATTTGCTACTCTACCAACTCCATACAAAATAAAACATGACTGATGGAGATGAGCCTGTTTGAAGGTTACTACAACTTTGAAATCTGCTAGAACCCCACCTCTCTGTATATTTAAAACATGAGAAGTACAGTTTAATGAATGATGGCGATGCCGTTATTCCTCACCTGTAGACAGCTCTGTGGCTCTGATCCTTCTCCTCTCCATTAATTAGACAAGAGTATAAGCCAAAGGACTCTGCACCTTGAAAACCGGAGAAGAAGAAAACATCAAAAGGGGAAAATTACTCATGGCACGAATACAGTGTGGAGGGCCAGCCTTTGTATTTGGCTGGTACAGAGATGATTGACTTAAAACGCAACATAAGTCCATACAAACAGTAAACACAATTACTCACATTGTGTTTAATTTAAAGCAAACATGCATTCTTTAGGACCCGACGAATCACACTGTAATTAGCCATGAAACAGATGAGCATTGTGTATTTTTCACCTCTCCTGAGACATCCCTTATCCCTTTCTGCACTGCTCAGATAAACTGAGGTGGCTTTTCTAATGAGACTGTGATACACATGGCCAGCTTCCAAGAGGCCAGCAAGGACTATTAGAGGAAATGGCCACACACATATAATGTAGACTAATCTCTGTCTGCTTCTTTAATAGGAGTCCTCTCTCTTGCCTACTACTGCTGGCTGCTAACACATATCCTTTATACAGAAGTCACATTGAATGCCCAGGGCAAGAATCAGTATGATAAGGTAAATCCAACAATAATCCATCATCCTCTTCCTCCTCAGAATTGTTGTTGTTTGCCACTGGGAGACCAAAAAGACACAGGCAGCTAATCTACTAGCATAGCATACCCAACATCTCTGACCACTTTGAGGTAGCTTTGCATTGTGGGGAATGTAGGCGCCAGGTTTAAGAAATATGATTGCACAAATAATATCTCCGTTTTTTCCTGCATCAATTTGAAAGGAACAAAACGCTAACTTGGATGAGTAAAGTTGTAATATTATAACATATTCCTGTGTCAAAAAACATTTGTATACAACTCTGGGGGCAGCAAACACACCCTGATCTACTACTCCGAAAAAAATGCAACAGATGGTGGGCAAATAAATACAAAAATAACACTGCTTTTAAAGATTCACCGGGTTGTGTTATTTAACCTCAGAACACTAAAGACAATCAACAATGTCCTGGAATTAAATTTGTGATTTGCACCACCAATGGCAGAACTCTGTGCCTCCTTGTGGGCCTCTCCATAGCCGGATGATGTAAGTTAATATAAAAAAATGGAAAGAAAGAAAAAAAAGTTTTTAGTCAATAAAAAACCCAATAATAAAAAAGTATTGGGAATATGCAGGGAGGCGTGTGGCGCAGTGGATAGAGCCTTGGTGTTGGGATCAGGGGTCACAGGTTCAAACCCCACTGCAGTCAGCATGTCGTTGTGTCCCTGGGCAAGACACTTCACCCCAAATTGCTCCTGTGGGGATTGTCCACAGTATTGAGTATGTAAGTCGCTTTGGATAAAAGCGTCTAACAAGTAACATGTAATGTAATTAAAGCACCATCATACATTTTGAGTAGGCTTTCAAAAATTACATTTGGTGTTGGTGTTGTTCCCCATCTTCATAGTATTTGCATTACAGACCTAACAACAGTGCTGCTGGCATGCATGGGCAGTAATTATGAATTTAAGACGGCATCTATGGTTCTGTAAAAGCTAAATGTCGTAATTAACAAAGATGAGATTTAAAATAAATATGAGATTTAATTCTTGAGACCTAAAATACTGTAATAGGTTATAATTTGTTTTATTTGGAGTGGTCAAACTACAGTTGGTGGTAAATATTAAGCAGATATTAATATACATACAATTATTTTCATACTGCCACTCACTGACTGTGTCATTGCTTTCTTTCTTCCTCAGTCCTTCCCAACACCCTCTCTAGTACTGCCATTGTTTAAATGTCTAGAAGAAGACTCACCTAAGGTGTTGTTATTCAAATGTGTGATTGGTTTGGGCCACAGAGGGTTAGAGAGAGGAAAATCCATGAAACTGCAAGCAGCTTTTGGCTCGGTGTGCCTCCACCCAGCAGGCCATCTAAATGTCCAACTGGGTTTTTGCCCTGAACGTGCTGCTGTCAGAATGCTGATAACAATATCAACAAAGTAGCAACAAACTGCAGCTTTCATTTACAACACTTACAAGCTGTGCTTGGAATTGTGACCTGAATTAGCATAACTTTCATGTTAATTGCATTTACAAACCTTACAAACCCCTGCTATGGTGAAAAAAAAAATGTTTGAATACTATTCCTCAACCAGATTCCATGTGATTCTACAAGATAACGTTCAATCTAACTCAGTGCAGACAGACAGTCACATCATCTAGAGTTACTGTACATGATGATCTGCGCTCTATGAGAATATTCCAGCTCTTGAATATCTCTGTGGATTTGCTTTATCAGCAACATCCCTTTAAGCCTTTCCCACCAAACTGCAAATTCAGCGAGACAGCATTCATTCACATTACTCCGTGTTAAATGGAAACGACCAGGATAACAGCCGGCTATATCTATGTTCTCTGTGGTTGTTTGTTTCACACATAACTCTCTTTGGGGGCGGATATTAAAAAGTATGCACATTGGCAAAATGTAAAGACGAGGTGGAGCTATCTGGCAAGTGTACGAAAGAAGGAAATATTGTTGATAAAAGATAATAAAAATACTGTTGATTTAAGAAGCTGTGACATCACATTGGCATTGTGAGGCTACTCTATATACAAACAAGTATCTTAGCTTGATTGTCTTTGCATAATATATGTCTTTTTAGTTGGAGAGTAAAACCAAACATTCCCATTCTCATCACTTAAGAGTATGTTCTTGAGCCTCCCAAAAAGTTTCAAGACATATTATGCTCATATTCTGGGTTATTGTATTTTATGCCTCTACTGTGACTGTAATGTTCAAAAAGGTCTTTATTTTCTCATACTGCCTGTGCTTCTGCTGCAGCATCTCTTTTCACCCTCTGTTTGGGTAGTTGGCCAACTCTGCTGCGATTGGTCAACTGCTTAAAGATGTCCCGCCCCTTAGCCTATCAAGTACAATGTGTTGGAGCGCTTGCCAATAGAAGCGCGAGTGTTACGTGGTGATGTTACTATGTTACGGAAGAAAACAAAGGGGAGAAACTCCCTCTGGAGGGAACCTTTGCAGACCCTTTACATGCACAAAAAACTATGTAAAATATTCAAATTTGAAATAAAAAAATTCATGAGTGACTTACTGGAGGAGCGAGAGTGTCCGTTCATGAAGACGTTTAGGAACTTTTTGGAAAAGTGTAGATCGACTTCCGGAGTGGAATCTTCCGACAGACAAGCTGTTGCCTCTCTCCTCACTCCTCCTATCTGAATGCCGTCCTCATCTTCCTCATCTTCCTCCTCATATTCCTCCCCGATGGCCGACTCGAAGGGAGAAGAGACGCAGTTGTCATAGACGGTGGCCGAGTCGCTGTCATCACTGTAACCTTGGTAACACTGCCGCAGACTAACCAGTTCTAGCTTAGCGTGCTCATCCACCACCAATGTGTATTTGACCGAGTCATATGAAAGGCCGCTTGCCTCTGAGTTCATGGAAGTCCTTAGTGGGACTTTGCTGCCACCGCCACCGCCATCCCCTTTCCCTTCCCCCTTCCTCGTCTGTCCGTCCATCATTATCCTGTCCACATCCTCATCCTCCCCACAGTAGCTATCATCGGTGGCATCCACGTACTCCACCGATGATCCGGGTCTCAGCATGACCCCGGCCCCCGTTCCTGACCCTTTCCGGCTTAGGTCCAGCGTGAGGGTGGAGCGAGCTGAGGGAGGCGTGATCAGGGCCTCTATACAAGAAGCATATGAAGGCGGGGGGACATAGACCTCGTCCTCCTCATAGATGGAGGTGTTTGTCCGGTCTGGAAGGGGCTGGTAAGGTGGCGGGCCCTCTGTGTCCGAGCTGATAGACATGCGGCCCTGCTCAGTCTGCTGCGAGAGGAAAGGCCGGTCCTGCGAGTTAGGGGGGTCTAGGGGGTCGGCGGAGCGCTGCACAGGAGTTAGATAGATCTCTTCTGTGGGCTCTAGATGAACATCCGTTTGGTAGCGGATCCTCTCCTTGTGGGGAGCACCTCCATCCACCTTCCCCGCTGGGTATAGAGGAGCTGGAGTGTAGTTCTGCGGTGGGGGTGGCGCAGGGGGCTTCTCCTGAAGCTTGGAGCGAGTGGCAGCCGTTGTAGATGAGCCTTTCGTGTGTCCAGAGGTGTGGTTGTGTCTACAGGGGGCGTCAGTGGACGTCCCGCGGTCTTTGGTCTGCGCTCCCCCGCCCTGACACTTGTCCTCGTCGCTCAGACAACTGTGCTCACGGGGAGGGGTGCGTTCACCTGCAGGAAGAGCAAGCAAAACGCACAAACACGCACGCAGACACACAAGCACACATAAAGACCAGACACACAGACAGTAAATAAACATGATACAGACAGGCAGACATGACAACAAATGCACATATAGAGAGAGGGACGCACAAAAAGGAAGAGAGAAAAGTAGAAATGGTTAGGTAACAGATGTTGGGATTACGCAGTTAAATTCCCATTACTCATCACATTTTAAGTGCGGCCAGGAGAAGGCGATTGGTGTCTTATGTCATAATCCATCAGCAGCAAATCCAGGCTTTATTTTTTCATTGTGGGTAATGCAACAGTGACATCTAAAGCTAAAGGAGAGCAAAAGACAAGTGAGTTCTGTTTCAACAAACTTCAGCAACGGCCCATAAAGGCTAATTTAAAACATTTTTGCCTTGTCTCTCCTTTTAAGATTTATTTTGTGTTAAAATCATTATCTATGGTATTTGATACTTACTTATATCAATTACTTGGCAATTAAAATGTAGTATATATATTTTCCGGTGACTCCTTCAAAACATTCTTAAAACCAACTGAGTCTGTTACTTGTGAATCAATGGCATTCAATTTCAACTTTGCATATGAATGGAGGCGGTTGTGTTCATTCAGGTTTTATCACAGCAAGTCTGAGTTTTCTTGTGTGAGTCAAAACAACTTTGAAAATAAAGATACATATAAATAAAGTATGGTGGAAAACATGCACTTGAAGCATCCCTGAATTGGAACAAATAAGCAGCTTGTAGTTATCTTTTGTTTTTTAACTAAAAAATACCATCTCACTTCTCTTCGTTGAAAATATCAGACAATGATTATCTTGATCGAGTTTTGTAATCGCTTTGTTGTTGCATTGTTGACGTTCTTAAATATTCAAATTGTTTTCTTCATATTTTAGTTTGATACCAAACAATAAACTGTTATTCTGAAAGAAGGCCAATGACTTTCTTGCCGGAAAAGTTTTTTTTATTGACAGATCTTTCTAGTGCAGCCACCTTATTGACTAGACTGTTATCATGAGCAGCAATCATCCGCCTCTTAGTTGAATGTCTGAGTCAGCAAAAGTGGCCGCAATGCCACCGTTGTTGGCAGTTAGGCTTAGGGTCTAAAAATCTATTCATTTTGGTGCAGCAGACATAAAAAGGCAAGTTGACAAATTCAGTTTTTTACATATTTATTTTCTTTTTTCTTATTTTTCTTATTTTTTCATGATTGAGATATCAAGTAATGTAATTGTTTACTTTTTTCATCAGTGGCGTTGACTGTTGCCAGTCTCGCCTCACATGGTGCTCTAAGAAGAGCTGTAGCAATGAGCTAGGACAGCTTCCAGCTATTTAAGCCAGTGCTGGATAACACACAATTGCCTCAGTTAGCAACAGTTAGCTCAGCATAGCTAATCCAAGCCTTTATCAGAGAAAAACCAGCCAGGCTGAATGAAAGTCCTACTCATATTTAGTTCCTTTGTTAGAAGCTCAAGAATGAATACTATCAACATTCTGGTCTGCACATCTCAGTTACCAGTAAATCCAAGTAAAACGATTATTGGTGCAAAACCTTGTGGAATCAAACAATCTCACCTGTTTTAAGAGGCGAGGACGAGCCTGAAACCTTCTCTTGCCAACTGTATTTCTTCCCAAATGAGTTGTTGTTTAATGTATCCTGTGGAAATGCAGAAAAAGAAGAAGAGAATAAAAGGGAAGTCGTGTGAAAGAATTAAAGATAGTACACAGTGGAAAAGAGAGAGGAAGAGAGAAATTTGTTCACGGAGTTCTGGATCCAGACACTCAATGTACACAACTTTTTGTCTGACGCTCTCTCTTCCTCCCCTACCAAACGCGCGCATACACACCCAACCGCACACACACACACAACCGCACACACACACACACACAACCGCACACAAAGCTTTTATTCTGTTGAATGAGCAGGGAGTCTTTTGTCTGTGCTCCGTGAGGTGCATTTAAAGGGAACTAGACCTTTTTCCAAAGCTACTGGGAACACACAACACACACATATACTGGGAATCTCTTTTAGACTGATTGGGGGGGGGGGGAGGGTGAAGAGAGTATTTTCTAGAAACCGTCTTACTTGTAAATGCCTTCTTACACATTTTAGTTTAAATAGTCTGATCCCTCAAGTCACAAAAACATTGTGACTTTTATAAACACAGAAATCGACAATGGCTGACAAGCATTCAGAATAACTGAATAATGTTGTTAAGGAGCATTTTAGCACCAGTTGGAAACCCTATTTTTTGCTGACCTTTACTGGTTTAGCTTTTTGCAGTGATGTAGCAGAGAATAACAGGATGTGGTCAGTATGCAGTAACCTCACAGTTTAGTGTGATTACACGAGCAATCAAGCACGTCCAGTTTTTTTAAGTGGGGAGAGTTATTTTTGCATTATTTATCAGAGGTTATCATTTATGATTAATGAATTGAGGGAATGAGTTAGAATTGTCCCATATCTTACTTTATAAGACGAAAACAATATTAGCAATGCCAACCCTGTCTCCAAGATGCACAGGTATACAACTGATTTAAAGTGTTTCCAGTTATCAATACATTCTTTTTACAGATTCTCACAGTGGGAATATGTTCAAACACGCAACAGTGGATGAAGAGCCTCAATCTTAGAAAAGTAACAAGAGAATGAGAGTATTTGTGTGTGTGAGAGAGATTAAGAGCAGTATGGCAATAAACATATAAACACATCTGTCTTTAGAGCCTATTAAATACACTTATTTCTTGCCACAGAACGTCAGATTTGATAAGGTGAATGACTGTTGACATTGTCATTAGTCAGTTTAGTAGACAGCGCCCAACCCTAACAATCTAAAAGGGGTTACTCATAGTGATGAATGTACCAAATCAGCAGCACTCTTACTGATCTTTTAGCATAGCTTTTAACCACAGCAGGCAGCTATTTTTTATTTAAATCTGTTCAAATTCACTGTACACACCTGCCCAGAGTTTATAAAAAACAAAACAGGAATACATATTGGAATTGAGGTTAAGAGAGAAAACAGAAGTGGAAACTCCTGTGACGATGACAGTAGTCCAAAATAAGATTTCATCCTCCTTCTCTGTCCGCCCACCAACACGCGTGACTCACTTCCCATCTACGTGCACCGGGCGGAGACAGAGCTGTTGCCTTGGTAACAAGTGAATCAGCAGGAGGTGGGAGACATCAGCACTGATATGAGAAGCAAAGGTTTGGTTGACAAGAACGATAAAAAGATCATTGCTCAGGGCAGTGACTCAGATATAATGTGTGTGTGTGTGTATTTATTACTCCATGGGAGTGACTCTGCTAACACATGACTCTGTGAACTAAGTTTGATATCTAAGAGATTAAATGTGGCTTCCGTATAAAGACGTAAACATGTTCCCAGAACTAAGAAATTAACTCTGTGAGACTGTTTTTATTATAAATAGAAATGATGGAAAAATCAGAGTAAACTGATAAAGTACAAACAGGTGTTTATTTTGGAGTGTTTGTGTTAATTGAGAGAAGTCTCAGCCTATCACACTCAGTTAGGATGGTTGTTTCCTGAACCTCTATACATTATCTAAAGCTATTGGCCAAATTTAGATTTGCCATTTGCAGTAACTGAAAGGAGAGAGTTAACGAGGAAGCTTGACTAACACTCCCTTTCCTTAGCTGTCTTAATTATTTTGTTTTGAAAAGCAGATAGAGCTGTACACATATATCTAAATAGATATAATGTAATAGATGCCTACCATGCCAGTTTTCCACCATTTTCTTTATGCTGTCTTTGCCCTCGATGCTACTGAACTGAGGTGTCGTGTAGGTAGGTTAACAATCCAAATCACAGTACGTTAACATAAGGCGTGTGCCATAGACAGGTGAAAGATTAGAATTGGACTTGGATTAGGGCGGAGGAATCCCTCCTGAGATGGGTGTCTGATCTTTTCTTCTGTCTGAATCATTTTACTCAAGCAGCTTCAGAGGAGTCCATCTGTGAAATAAAACCTGGCCTTGTTTCTGCAAAGAGCTATTTATACTGCACATATGTCTTCTTCAATCTTAAGACATTGTGTATTGTAATTGTATTTTCTATACTTTTGCTAATCTTCTTTTAATGCCTGGATGCAAATAACTACCAAAGGAAAATTGTCTACATAAAAGAAGTGTTCTAGTTTCATGATAGTTTCGGCTATTCATCTTGTAAAATTATTGTTTCTAAAAATGTTGCTTTTCTGAAAGCTGCTTCTCCTTGACCACAGGGGTTTGTCACTTTCTGCCAAATGATGCAGAGCTAATTGTATATTTTTGCATTTTTACAGATCCACTGACCTGGAAACAGTCACCCAGTGTGCGCTGTCTCTCTGTCTCTTCTTACAGTACTCTGTATGTGAAAAACTGCCTAGACATCATCAACACTCATCTCATTTGAATTGTGTCTGCACAGTTTGACTAAAGCTTTCACTGTCAGCCGGAGCTGCTAGAGCTGTCATGTCTCAACTATCGGTGTGCTGGAGAAAAATAAATAATCTATCTCTTTTCATCTTTTTTTTACATAAAGAACATGCTACATGTGTAGCGTGTCATCTGAATCAGAGCCACTTTATGCCCCTTGCCATTTGGTTGGTATAATTCATTTTTTCTTCCAACATTACTGATGAAGATTGATATATCAATGTAGGTGGAGTGGCTAAGCTAACAACATGCTAATGACAAGAAATAGGTTGAAAAAGACTATTTTTAAGGACACTCTGAAGTCGTTCTCTGATTATTCTGATCATTATTCCAATGCTGCAGTGGTACAAATAAAAGTGTGTTATCCATTGAACTCCCTGAACAAAACACATTTCTCTCATCACAACTGTCCTTATTTTGTACAAAATCAACACGGTAATGCCAATCAAGGTTTGGCTTGCAACACATAACAATCTAAACAAACAGCTAGATCCTGAGAGTAGCAGACAACATCATCTGCTAAATATATATTAAAGTCCAGAAATCAAAACGAGCCCAAATTGTGCAGAAGTTAGCTTGATGTCTTCGTGGTTCATGCACAGGGCACTTCAGCAATTTAACATTTAAATATTTCACGTCAGGTTTTGTTTCCTAGCTGCTGCATGAAGAGGGTTAATAATGTCTCAAGAGACAGGAAGACCTCCCAAGAAGAAAGAAATGCTGCAGAGCAATTATTTCCTTTATACTTTCCAGTTCTGACAGCTTAAACACACAAACACACACACACACACACACACACACACACACACACACACACACACACACACAAAAGAGCAAAGAGTAGACAAATATAGAGCTGCTTGGTTGACCATGTTGACAGCATGCACTGTGGGGGTGTGTGTGTGTCTGTGTGTAAGAATCATAGGCAAACTCGCTTGATATCACTCTATGCATTGCATAATACAATCAGCTTACATGCAGATCCATCTACAGAGCCTGGTTACAGTAGGTACATGTGATGTGAAAGGGGTCAATCATAGTGATAACCTCACAGAGCTTGTAAGCCTCTTTCAGAGTATAGTTTTACTACTGTATGCTTTACTCTCACTTCTCTCCATTGCTTTTGCATTAATCTGTTGGAAATATAAATCCTAATGTTGCTTTGTCTCTTTATGCTTGCTAGCTACTGACAGCTCATATTACTGTTGCAATCCCAGCAAAACTTTCGTGATTTCAAAATCCTAATTTTCTTTTACATATTTCAAAACGATTCAGTTATATCTCTCACAGGCTCCGCCCTCTACTGGACTCTATGGGTACTACCCTCTATGCAAGCATTCACCTACTGAGATTTCTATAGATGTAGCCGGCCTTGGGGCGGGCCGACCTGAATGCGCGCGCATCTCACCGTATAAAAGGAGGCCTCGCCTCCTGAATATCATCCCTTTCTCTTCAGCGAGCGAGCAACAACTGAAGCAGAGATAAGAAATTTGAAAGAAGAAGAAAGAGTTATCATACCTCCAGGGAGTCGCCACTGCTAGAGACCCGGGCCTGTCCTTCGTGCCCTGGCTTAAATAGTGGGCGCCGATCCCCACCACCTCTGCTTCGAGTGTTTGGGGGATCAGGATATGGCCGAGACGGTGCCATTCACGTTCGCCATTCCTTCCGGGTCCGGCGTCCATGGAAGTCCACCGCCCAGGGCAGTGCTCTCCCTGGATGATGATCATGGCGGCGGGTGTGTGGGCTACTCGCTCATTGCTAGAGATGCCCCCGCCTCACCAGGTCAGAGCGATTATTGGGCCGCAAGGCCGAATTAGTAGCTTGGTCCACGGGCCTCTCGCCAGGCCCGGTTCCTCCGGGGGCCGGTGCTCGGTGGCTTCACATGATATAGGGTCGACCCTACTTCATCACAGGCCGCCGCCGCTGCCTGCCGTGTGATGTCCCTGGGGGATCACGCCGCATGGCACTTTCCAAAGAGGACTGTGTTGATCTCCTGGGAGTCCCCGTGTTTACGGAAGGGCTCTTTGGATCGATCTCCTTGCTCACGGGATAAGGAGTAATCGCAGCGTGGCTGCTTCTTGCTCATCCCCAGAGGAAGGAACACTGTCCTACACTCCCCGCCCCCTGCTGTAAACCCCAGTATAGGGAGCCAGCAGGTGGGCGCGTGCACGTGAGTGGAATAAACCGAGTGCTGTAAAAGCACTGTGTGGGTTCAAGAGACGCTATTGCCGGCGTGCTGTTGTCAGAAAAGGCACCTTGCCTGGTATAATAGCTCCGATTAATGCATTTCACCGTTGAATGGGAAATACAGCATTAATACGTGGGCGCGCGGCCCTCGTAAGAGTGGCCGCGGTGCGTTCAGGGACCTCCGCAGGAGAACGGTGGGTTACGTTTGTAAACTCTAGTTCTAGAGTGATGTGTGTGTGGAAAAATGCATTCAGTAAAAACGATTGCATTTATCCCAGAGTAAGAGTCATCTCTCTCCACAATTCCACTTTTCCCCATAATGTCCGTTTCAAAGAGACGCCCCAAGGGCGGGCTGCGGTGCGTTCAAAGACCTCAGTAGAGAGATGAGTCCTCAGGCACCGCAGCACGCTCCTCCACAGGCTTTCCTGCAGACGAGGGAGCGCAGCGCGATGGTGAGACGAAAGGAGAGGTGCCTGCACGGAGATCCCGTGCCCGCGGCGCCCTCCACCTCTTCGGCCCATCCCGTGGAATCGGTGTGCCGGCACTCACGGGGACGGGCTGCCCAACCTCGGCAGGCTCCGCAGCAGCAGAGAGCAGCCGGGTGGGGTGCTCCGTCTTCATGGAGCTGACTGGCGGGGGGAGAAAATCTCTCCGCCCGGGACGAGAGGGCGAATTCCGCCTCCTCCCTGTATAATGCACAGATCACTACGTTTTCTAATAAGGATGAGGTTGATCTGTATCCAAATCTAGTGTCTTTTGTTTCCACAAATGCTACACTTACACACAATGTTAACCGTACAAATTCCCCATTCGCTGCCCCAGCTGTAGCTCCTGTAAAGGAGGTGGCTAGTGGGCATGCGCAGATGAGAGGGATGAACCGCAGGGAGTGCTAAAGGAAAGCGCTATGCGGGTACAGGGGCATTATGGCCAGCGTATTACTGTCAGAGAACACACTACACCTAGAGCAAGGACTCCAATTAATGCAGTTTACCGTAGTGGTAAAAACAGCATTATGGCGGGGCGCGTGCTCACACAAGAGCGTGCGGCGGTGGGTTCAGGGACCTCAGTAGAACACACTACGCCTAGAGTAAAGACTCCGATTAATGCAGTTTACCATAGTGATAAAAACAGCATTATGGTGGGCGGTGCGTTCAGGGACCTCAGTAAATAATCGGCCCTTTTCCCCTTCACGGGGAGTTTTGCGGCGGAATGGGTCACCAGAGAGTATCACAGCTTCATAGCTGCAGCCCCACAGCTGAGGGCTTGTCCATTAACACAATGTTATGGGGAATGGAAACTCAGCTGTGTGCTAACAAAGTGGATGGACAGGACGCTGAAACGGGGCTATTCACTCCAGTTTTGCAGCATCCCACCTCCATTTATGGGCATGCGAGAGGTAAATCTGTCATCCCAGGAGGAGATGGGTTTCCTCTCAGCAGAGATTCAGGCTCTGGTGCAGAAACAGGCTGTGTCTGTTGTGCACCCTCAGCACAGAGAAAAGGGTCTTTATTCCATGTACTTCCTGGTTCTCAAGAAGACAGGGAAATTCAGACCTATTCTAGATCTCCGCGGCCTGAATCGCCACATTTCCTGCAGGAAATTCCGCATGTTAACTATGAAACAGTTACTGGGGCTTGTGCAGCCAGGCGATTGGTTCACCACCATCGACCTGAAGGACGCATACTTTCATGTAGAGATTGCTCCAGAGCACAGAAAGTATCTGCGTTTTGCCTTCCAGGGGATAGCCTACGAGTACAACAGACTACCGTTCGGCTACTCCCTATCCCCACGCACGTTCAGTAAATGTGTGGCCACTGCGCTCCAACCGCTGCGCGCCCACGGCATGAGAGTTTTCTTTTACCTAGACGACCTCATAGTCATGGCCGGGTCCAGGGAACAGGCAATGCTTTGCACAGCACAATTGATCACACACCTAACCAAATTAGGCTTTGCGATCAATTGGAAAAAGAGCACCCCCATACCTCACCAACAGGCGTTGTATTTGGGAGTGGTGCTCGATGCAGGCGCGCTACGCGCCACCCTGTCAGAGAGCAGACGTGCGTCCCTTCTCCGGGCGGTTCACAGGCTGCGACAGCTTTAACTGTCATGCAGACTCTGGGTCTCATGGCGGCTGCTCACATTGTGGTCCAGCTGGGGTTACTGAATATGCGCCACCTGCAGAGGTGGTTCTCCAGCCTGCGTTTGGATCCCAAGAGGCACAGCGGCTGGTGACCATCCCCCCCTCAGTGGAGGGCAACCTCCGGTTCTGGGGGTCCCCGGATCACCTCCGGAGGGGGTCTCCACTGGGACGGGTGACCTCCTACATCACAATGTTCACGGATGCATCCAGAACAGGATGGGGAGGGACCTGCCTGAAGAGGGCTATAGGTGGGCGCTGGTCTCTAACAGAGACACGACACAGCAACCTCCTAGAGCTACGGGCGGTAGTGTTAGTCCTCCAGCATTTCATGCCCCTAATTCAAGGGAGACATGTAATGGTCAGGAGCGACAACAGCACCACAGTGGCTTATATCAACAGGCAGGGCGGAGTCCGCTCCGCCGCCTTGTTGACCACAGCGGAGAACTGTGGTTATGGGCTTCAGAGGTGGTGTTATCTCTGAGAGCCCTCCATATCCCGGGACTGGAGAACAGGGGGGCCGACCTCATGTCGAGGGGCGGCCCCCTGCCAGGCGAGTGGGCTTCACCCGGAGGTGGTGAAGCAGATCTGGGCCCAGTTCGGGAGAGCGGAAGTGGACCTGTTCGCCAGCCGGCGCAACAGCCACTGTGCCCTGTGGTTCTCCATGGCCCTGAGCGACGACCCGCCCTTGGGGGTGGACGCGTTTGCACACGAGCCATGGCCAAGGAAGCTGCTATACGCCTTTCCACCGCTGCGTCTCATTCTCCCTCTCCTGGGGAGAGTGAGGCGAGAACGTCTGTCAGTCATCCTAGTGGCTCCGGACCGCGTCGGGGCGCCGTGGTACTCAGAGATGACACAGATGAAGGTGGGCCAGCCCTGGGCGGTTCCCCAGTTCTGGGGGGTGATGTCTCAAGAGGCAGGTGCAATCGGGGCGTTACCCACTCTCGGCCAACCTCGGCCTGTCCTGAGAGGGACAGGCTGAGACAGGGTGGATTGTCTGACAGTGTTATTCAGTCTATCCAGGCAGCTAGAGCTGGATCCACCACAGCCTATGACAGGCCAAAGTGGCTAGGATTCCAGCGATGGTGTGAGGAGCGGAGAATAGAGCCCCTATCTTGTGAGTTGGGCTTGATTTTATCCTTCTTACAGTTACTGGTGGACAGAGGGCTTGCACATTCCACAGTGAAAGTGTATGCAGCAGCCATCTCGTCCTGCCATGAGGAATTTGGAGGCAGGTCAGCCTTTAGTCAACCACTGATGTCGCGGTTTTTACAGGGGGTCAGGAGGCTGCGCCCAGTAGTGCACGCCTCCACCCCGCAGTGGGACCTGCCCCTGGTGCTCGAGGCTCTGGTCTCAGAACCATTTGAGCCTCTGGAGCTCTCCTTCCTAAAAGCACTGTCATGGAAGACAGCTTTGCTTCTTGCCTTAACGTCAGCCAAAAGAGTGTCCGAGTTAACCGCTCTGTCGGTGCACCCGAGCTGCTTACTGATTCGGGGTGACCGGAGCGGCGCAACACTCAGACCGAACCCCTCCTTTGTGCCCAAGAGCCTAAGGAGTGCGCTTAGGTCCTCAGCACTGTTTTTTGAGCACACTTTCTGCGAGGCAAGCGCAGCAGAGTGTGCTCTGTCAGCCGCAGCCCAGACTTCTCCACGGTCACAACCGGGGTAAAGGAGAATGTGGGGCAGCAGCTGCTGACCAGAAAAGCCGGTCAGGGGCAGTAGGGTGGAATGGTATTGTTGGACGACAGTGCGCGTATTAGGGCTGCAACAAACGACTAATTTCATAATCGATTAATCTATCGATTAATGAAACGATTAATCGACTATTCGGACTATTATGCCTTGCACAATTTCTCAAACGCTCTTATTTAGCCATCAACTTTTAGATTTAGCTTGAGGTTGTTTTAGGCATGTGGAAACTAACAATGAAGACAATAAAGATGAATACTTGATTCAAAAATACATATATTATTAAATTAACTAAACAAATTGTGAACAAAATTAACATTGCTTTTTATTTAAATTAAATAAATATTTCACATCAAAAGAAACAACAATGTTTTAACAAATCGTATTAAATAGTGTGATAACAGAATTGTAAAGCTGAAACTTTAACAAAATAAATAACTCAGTTACCTCTAATCATTAACCCATGTTTGTATAATTTTGTTAACTCCGTGTGTTGCTGACGTGGGAAAGTTATTCGTGGATGGGGGTCTACAGAGCTACTAGAAAGACAGTCGAACCCGGTGCATTTCTCCGTCTGAATGTGGTGCAGTTTTGCTAAATGTTTAGACAAATTACTCGTGTTACCGCCCTTACATGCTAAACTCTTATTGCACTATTGGTAACGAGCATTTTCCACCTCAAGACGGGTAACATTTAACCACACCTTGGAGCGCTTTTCTCCGCCATCCCCGCCGTGTGTTGCATGCATGTAGCAGCCGCGTGTGTGTGAACTGCCCCGCCCCCTCGCACACAGACGGGGGAGAGAGATCTCGTCTGGATTGGAAAGATCGAAAATACATCATAGACGCATTTTTTTGTGTCTTTTTGCATATTAGAAACGAGTTGGCGACACTAAGACTGCGATATAATGTTTATGTAGCAATAAAACATGACATATCTTTTAAATGTCTCCAGTACCGATAAAAAGACCGATAACGTTGGAGCTTAACGGCGCCTAAAACACACTTGATGACGTCACCAACGAATCGACGACTGAATTAGTTGGCAACTAATTTGGTCATCGATTTTAATCGATTAAGTCGATTAGTTGTTGCACCCCTAGCGCGTATACATCAGGGCTCCAGCCACTGTACCCATAGAGTCCAGTAGAGGGAGGAGCCTGTGAGAGATATAACGCCGGGTTACGTATTGTAACCCTTGTTATATTAACACAGGTGGAGCCCTCTACTCAGGGCACTGTCTGTCCTATTCCGCTCGCTGAAGAGAGGTGTAGGATGATAGTCAGGAGGCGATGCCTCCTTTTATACTGTGAGATGCACGCACATTCAGGTAGGCCCGCCCGAAGGCCGGCTACGTCTATAGAAATTTCAGTAGGTGAATGCTTGCATAGAGGGTAGTACCCATAGAGTCCAGTAGAGGGCTCCGCCTGTGTTAATATAACAAGGGTTACAATACGTAACCTGGCGTTTCATCTTATGAGCATTTGATTGATTTCTTATCACCTGCAGATCAAGTTGTCGTATAAGAAAACTCTTGTGTGTCGTTCTTGAGGGCAGTAGATATGATATATTCTGTTGTCAAGTTTGGAGGAAAGAATAGTGTGATCTGTTTTTAATACACACACGCAACATACACACACAATCACACACAAACAAGTAGTGTGTCAATGTTTATACCACTGGTGAATAGTGAATAGCCGCATACCTACTGTGTCACACATACTCATCTTGAAACTCATATATATACTCATGTTTGTATATCTATGGATTTCCGAGGACCCTTATTAATAATGTGCATTCTGCAGCTCCTAATATTAAGTTAAACCTAATTCTAACCATAAGCCTAAAGTAATACTCAAAACAGCCCTTTAACAACAACATGTCTTCCCCTTAGAGGTTTAAAGCTGAGATTGGTCCTCACAAAGATGAAAGTACAAGTGCAGACACACAGTCACGAGCTCGAGCAGCATTCAAACACTAACAGAGACGGGCACCGAGGAAAAAACATCTCTGTGTCAAGACAATTGAGGCTATTGTTTAGGCCAGTGAACACATCCTGTCAGAAAAACAACTGTAGTGAATCCAATAGTGATGTCACAAAGGCTCTTCATTCATATTTACATTTCTAAATGTCATGTCATATTTGTGGTGAGGAAGGAAACACAGACAGGCAAGACACACAGATAGAAAGAATAGGAGGAGAAAAGAAAAATCACTGAAATTGTGTGTGTGTGTGTGTGGCTCAGTCAGAATCTACCTGTGTGCGCGGTACAATCGGGAAGAGGTTAAGGGTCGTGGGTCTCTTGGGGCGGTACGTATCCATGGTAACAGGTGCTGCAGGGTCCTTGATGAGAGGCAGGGGTGCGATGGCAGACGCCTTCGTGGACTCTGTGTCACCGCGGTAACCGTCAGCACCGTCGATAAGTTCCAAATGCAGCATCTCTGCCTGGAGCTGGCCAACAGCACCCAGCTCGGCCCTCCCTGACAGGCTATTGGTTCCTCGCCTCACACGGCCCTGCAGGGATTGGAGGAAACACGCCGTCAGTCAAGGCAGAGGAAGAGAGAGAGAGAGAGGGAGACAGAGGGAGAGAGAGAGAGAGAGAGTGTGGATGGGATGAGGAGATTGAGCCGGCCAATTACAGGCTGCTCTGTCTTCCGTCTGTAACGCTCTCTCTGCCAACACTGCACTCCTTAGAGCAGAAAGAGAAGTATGACTATTCCCAGCATCAGCTTCTCCACATCACAGCATTTACCTACATTAACTAATACAATAAGTGTGAATAAAAACTCCTTCTGCTTTGCTAATTAATATTCACTTTCAAATGTGTTCTGCTTTTTTAATTGTATTATGTCTTTTGAAGAAGACTGCTGTTACATTTTGTTTGGCTCAAGTTTCCCCCAGCAAGGTTATCCCATTGTGTTCATGTTAGCCTTCTTTTGGAGTGTGTACTTTTTCACCAGTACTGATTGACGTATCTAATCCATTGATCTCATTTTTACTTCACTCAAAAACTGTGGAAGAGGTTTGTTGCCAAAGAAGGATTTGATAACGACATTTTTGTCATGTTGATAGAAGGAACAATTAGGAAAACACAGACGGTGGAGGCAAAAGGGGAAGTTACATCAGTAAATAACAATGTCTGCCTACTACTCTGCCTTTATCATAGTAAAAGGGTTTATAGTATAAATTAGGATTATTATGGTTGGTTCTCGCTTTTGCACAGCTAATGTGTTTTAGTAGCTAACCATATATGAACAAGAAAATAAATCACCTTATTTTTATGAAAATAGGTTATCACTGTCTCAGAAGTGGCTTTTGTCAGTAGCCCTCAGAAAAACTAGAAGCATTCTGGTAGTGTACTGTATATGAGAGCAGCAACAAAAAATGCCAGTTGAAAAGACTAGTGTGGAAACATTTAAGCAGATTTGAGATTTCTTCTAATACCACCAGCAGGACACATTTTCAGAAGATTGTTAATATATCAACAATTGGAAAAAAACTTTGTGCAGGAAATCTTAGCGACAGAATGAGGTCAAATGTGTGTCTATGCCCACATTATTATTCATGAGTAAAGATATTTTACTTTGCCTATATGCTGCACTTTTAGTTTAGGACTAATTAGCAAATTAGCATGCTTTACAATTGAAGCAATTTTAGTGAGTATGGTACACTGTCTGCTTGCTATATATTAGCATGTTAGCATGTACATGTGAGCATTTAGCTAAAGGGCAGCTGTGTCCTCTGTCAGTACAGCCTACCACAGACTAGCATAGCGTTAGACTCAGTCTTTTTCTGCTGTCTATTTCGCTCTAACCTAGAAAGATAAAACCGCCCATTCTAAATCCAGCCTAAAAAGCTCTGCTAGGCTCCATTGTTTTCAAATGATTCCACAAGGCATTGGCCAAATCCCAAATAAATCAGAACAGTTGTTTCCTTTCATGATGAGATTCACTTTGACTGTCTTCTACATTGCTGCTGAAATCAAAACAAGTGACAAGCACAAGCATCATCTGGTAGACAGTTAGTCCGAGGGCACTGGAACAGCACAGTCTGCTTCACTTACATCACTATCTGCAGCCACACACACGCACGCACGCACGCACACACACACACACACACACACACACACACACACACACACACACACACACACACACACACACACACACACACACACACACACACACACACACACACACACACACCACACACACACACACACACACACACACACACACACACACACACACACACACACACACACACACACACACACACAGCACACGGTAGCACCTCCTGTTGGTGGTAGATGCGTGTTATAGTGATGTAGATGCTTTCACATGGACACCAAAGTCACTCTTAAGCCTATTACAGTCCTTATCTACCTCTTTGCTCCTGGCACACACAGTGGTCCAGTAATGCTCACACACAGTGCACAAAACCAAAGGCTTAAGCTGTCAACTTAATGAAAGGTAATACACAAGCAGAAAATTAACTTTAATACAATTGGACCACTACAATTCACCATCCGTTAAAAGTATTTTCAATTTCTTTAAGTTTTTGTGTTACTGTTCCAGACTATTTCTAAACCACCCTACACTTGTATTTTGAGTGTAATTAATTTGCAAAAAAACACGCCAAAAACAAATGTATATATTTTTTCCCTTCTAATTAATTTTCACATTTTTCTTTATATATACACGTTTCATTACATATACAGTATGTAATTGAGTCCTTTAGACAGGAGTCAAATTCTGATTCATTGTTGTTGTTGTAATTGAACTACGAGAATAGTTAAATTAGTATATTCTGGTTTATATATCAGTAAAATACTAATTGGCATGTGATGATCTAAGATCAAAGCACTATGGTAAAAGAAAACCAACACCACTTCTGTACCAGAGCTGATCCAGAGACAGGAGGACAACAATGTAAAGGTTGTGTTAATACTCAGCCGCCATGGTAACAACATTATCCACACTATGGACTGTTTCAGGAAAGAAGATCAGTGATAGTAAAGCTGTGAGGTAAACTGAACTCCTTCGACGTAACCCATTTTTTACATTTATTAAATAAACAGAAATCATTTCCTGAGTAGTAATAATTCTTCGAGAAAAATACAAAATCTGTAGATACCTTGGTGAATGAGTGTATTATGAAGGATGCTATATTCCTTTTCCTTTCAAAATTATGCAGAACAGGTATTAGTGTTGACTTGAATCACATTTGTATGCAGAGAAACACTGAAGCCAATAATTCAGAGGTCTCTCTCAAAAGAGAGAGGCTTTTCAATTGGGACTAAACTGGGAAATGTTTGTGCGGTTGCATTTCTATTGATTTCCCGTCTCCTTGTGAGTCTTGTAGCCTTAATACCAATACAATGCATGTCTGTTTCCAAATGTTTGTCCAAATGTGGCACGCAGATGTTGCTTTCTATTAACAGACAGTCTTGACAAGCACGTTGTATTTCAAATTTGGTCAGAGGTAAATACATTTAAAACCCCAGTGCAGGTGTAAATAATGGTAGTTGGGCAAGAACCCAAATGCTTATTTGAAATGAAATATACTGTAGATAGATAATCAGTCTTAAGCAAAAGCGAATAATTAAAATGTCAAACATTATTTATATCATATATAATCTATAGAGTTCACAGCTGTCTCCTATCCTTCCAATTGTTATCTGTCTATCAATCTATCAGCCATCCATCCTTTTCATCGATCCTTCCACAGATGCACTCATCTCAATCACATCTATAGAAATGGTATGAGAGAAGAACAGGTATTCAGAACAACGGGTGTTTCATGTGTGCTGTTACCATTGAGAACAGCTGTGACCGTTTACTCATTCTATTTATATGGCCAATGCAAAGTGCTGAACACCATTTTTTCTTTAAATGTGTCAGATAACCAAGGCAAATCCATTCTACTCCTTGTATTTCTATGGTCACATCACACCACTGCCTGTCTGTCTCGTTGCCTGTAATCACAGTGCAGCCACTCCCTTGCCATTATTTATTGTTTTTTGTTCACTTCTATCTCCATCTCTCTTCACCTGCTGAAGATCGATACCTGCTAATGCAGGGGGATCTACTCTTCCTCTAATGTTCCATGACCTCAAAATATGGCTGGCCCCTTTAAGAGAGCCCCAGACCCTGTTGCTAGGAGACAAGGGGCTCAGTGACGTTTAGGAGCTGAGGATCTGCAGCTGCCCTGAAGCTGCTGTGATGCTGGGCTCTGGTGCAATCAGAGCACTATTAAGGGGGAAACACTCACCAACAGGCCAAATATAACAAGATAATGCAATGTAATGCAATAATAACACTGAAAAGGGCAGCAGATGCAGAAAAAAGTAGAGAAAATCAGAATAAACAACAATAAATAAATACTGTGATATGCATTACTTTGACAGTTTGAGTATCACATATCTGAATCATAAACAACATAACATTTTAAAGGATTATAATATATTTAGTATATTTAAACTAAAAAGAATTCTTATCGTTTTGTTCTTTCAAAAAAATCCCTTTATGGGAAAGTTAACTCTAGATATTCTAATATTACATTTAAACGCCTGTCCCTTCAACATAGTCTCTAGCAGTAGCAAGCATTGAAATTGTTTGTTGATAAGCCCTATGTATTAAACAACAGACAGACAATCAGAAAGTGTTAGGATCTAGATGGTGGAGCCAGCTAGATCCATATATTTTTCTCAGGAATTTGTGGAGACCGAAGTGGAGAAAAACAGTAACAATAAATCAGGTGGACACAAATATTAGTCCAAATGAATGCTTATGTCGTTGTTTTAAGTGCTTGCTTATCTATAATCATTACAATTCTATCAAAAGGGTTCTTAACTTGTTCCACTGCCTTTTAAGTCACACATTTATTCAATGAAAAGAAATAGTCAGCACAGCTTTAAATGAACCCTTACTAACCTACACAAAGAGAAAAGTCCCTGCACTACAAACCATGTAAACAATAATGGATTATATTGCTGCTTATCACACTGATTGCTCCCAGTAAACAAGGTGTTGGTGTCCGTTGAAACGCATGAATGTCAGTGAACTATACCCAGGCGCAGAGACACACAGGCTCCTCTGCTTTCTGTGTGTGTTGATGATGGATCATACTCTCTGCTGTTACCATGTGTGGATATCATGACGTGAGAAGTATCCATGGGGGCAGCAGGTGTGCACGCGCCAACTGTATTGCATGTATTTTCAGCTCTGACACATGGGGTAGGTGAGAGAAACACTGTTGCCATGGAAATAGGTCTCCTTCTCCTCTTGTTAGTGTTTTGCTGGCCTCTCTCTTCCTAACTCACTCTGCTCGTTTAGCTCCCTTCCTCTCCTTATCTGGGTTAATGAGATCTGCGCCTACCGATGAATATTGATGTAGCACTGTTTATAGTTCCTTAAATACTTATAACACTGAAATACAATCAATCATCTACATTTGCAAAAAGGATTTAGAAAACAATATACCCAAAGTTATTAAGTGAAAGTCTTATACAGTATATAACCATATAATATGTATATGTTGATATAAGATTAAAAAACGATTAACATGCACAAAAAGACCCCTCCTCCTCATATTTGAGTAATCTACCCACCATATATTCTACATGCTTCTAAACCGGGTTTTTTAAGACACTTCAATCTTTTATTTATATTGTATATGTCTTTATATTGTGTGCTATAAATATCCAAATTATTCTATGTTTACATTTTCCTGTCACAGAGTCAACTATTCATTTTATCATTTAGTAATATGAAGAATTTAGTCAGCGTGTCTGTTTTCAATATGATAATATAAGGCAGTGCCTGTATAAGTATAGTATATCTGTTAAGTAAATACAACATAGTGGTAATGTATGGGTTTCTACACTCACTTAATGTTATTGTCCATTCTTTCCGACCCCACCCTGACATATGACTTATTCAGCCATGTGCACATGACAAATGGCTGCTAATCAAATCTTTTCCCCTCTGCACACATACATGGAAGCACTCTCCTCCACAGCAGTTTGGATAATGCATGTTGTCATGTCATGTCTCTGAGGAACATCACATCTCTTTAATGTTTCGTTCTGGACATCAGCTGCTCCACATTAGCCCTTCGTAAGTATGGCCAAGGGAAATCCATATTTTTCTCTCTGTTTTGAGATTCTATGAACAACACATTGAGCCTGTTCAACCAGGATTTGAACTAGGGAGCTAAAGCCTCTTTAGTGCATTCATCTATGTGTTCCCACCAGATCTGAGGAGCTGCAATGATTCAATTAGACTAAACAAAATACAACTGCTTTGTCTGAGAAGTGAAACAGAATCCTGGTGCTTTTCTTCCTCTCTTTCTTCTTTTTCTTTCTCATTAATTGTTGTAATACTTCAATGTTTTAATAATTGTTAAACATTAGAGTTTTAAAACAAAAATAATCTAATTGAAAAATGCCAGAAAAATCTACAGCATTACTTTTTTATATATATATAAGCATACGGATAAGGAGGATAAGGATATGCTTAAAAGATCTTTATGATTTTTGAATTTTTTTTGGAAAAAGGCTCTATAGCCTTATATTGACACTACTGGCAACCAGTGCTTGCTTACTTTGTGAATGAATCCTATAGTTGAACTGTTTGCATCATTAATGGTTTGTGTTTGACAGTGGAGTTTAGCACTGCTATATCTGCCCAAGTAGTTCCTTGACTGTAGGAAAGAAGTACTATCCACTAATAATGGATGTTAGTCAACATTTTTCCGTTCTACTGACTCCAAATTTGAAAGTTCCTGTTCTTTGGGAAGAGGTTCTTTGCGTGATTGTGGAAAAGCTTCATCAGAAGAGCAGGGGCAGGGATAATAGTGATAAAAAAAAAACTACAGAGGGTGATCGTCTTTGGAGCTAAATGTTGTCTTTTTATGAATGTGGTATCTTTGAAATCATTCCTTATTTTTCAAGGATTAATCCTGTTTATTTCGTAGTCTATGTTGTTGTACATACTACTGTAAAACACTCAATCAAAAGGAAATTGCTAATGTGATCAGACCCAAGTTCGACCTTCAGCCTTACAATAAACACTATGTCTGTGTCAGTTAGGAAATGCCCTGTGACAACTCCATATAAACCCCTGGACACATCCACCCTGCCCCACCCACACACCCACCCACCCACCCACCCACCCACACACACACACACACACACACCACACACACACACACCACACACACACACACACACACACACACACACACACACACACACACACACACACACACACACACACACACACACACACACACACACACACACACACACACACACACACACACACACACACACACACACACACACACCACGCCTGTCTGGAGTGAGTGAAGCTCCTAAAATGTGAGCGTCCATTATTAATGTATCCTGAAATTCCCCTGGGGTAATGAGCTCACTGATGAAGTCACCACTCTGTGCGTTTGAATACATATAGAGAGGGCTCTGCATAAAGGGCTCACAACCCCGTACCCCCCCCCCCCCTATAAATGTCCTGCAGCTGAACCGCCTGCTCATGCATTTATAAAGTGGTTGGTCCGATAACAAACACTGTGCAACTTTGAATGGAAAGCAAGGATAAAGCTGTGTCTCTATTCCATCTGAAATATAACAGAAGTAGCAAGAGCTTCAGTATTCTTTTATTTTCCATTTCTACACTGAGGGTAATGCATGTCTTGCAAGAAAAAGTGAAAAGACATTAAGAGAAAGAAACACTCAGAAATAGAGCCGACCTGTGAATTTTAGTCCAATATCAACTTTTCTTCTAGCTTTTGACCAACTCAAGATGTTTTAATCTTTAGATGCAGATGTTACACTTTTGCTATCTGTGAGCTTGTTAGCTGAAAACAGATCCCTACAGTTTAATGTGGCCGGTCCAACATTACCTGTAGGACTAAAATATGCGTACAGTTAATTTGTAGCTGCAGATATGAAAATGAGACCTTTACGTTGAAGGGATTATTATGTTAGGGTTAAGCAGAAGAAAAAAACTAAATGAAAATAAGCAGCAATTAAGAAAATAAACACTGATGTAATTTGTTGTGGCTTTTCATTTTGTTTTCAGCAACAAGAACCTCCATCTGGTGGGATTAAATGCTTATGAAACAGTCATTGAGATTATTCTGCAATTGGCTTTAAGCATTATGTTCAACAGTTTTCTCAGCCAGCATTTCTTGAGCTAATTGGAGACTCAATGCGGGTCTTTAAATATCCTTGCGTCATGTATCTTTCAGACTATTGTGTCACCAAACACCTCTGTCATTGTGACCATGACCTTCAGAGTTTCCATCTTCCTCCTGCTGGCTTATCTTCAACACCGAGGTGATATTGTCTGTATGAGTATATAGATGCTATTTCCAAGATGTGTCTGATGCACATGTAAATGTTGAAAATGACTCATCAAGACTTCCAGTGGGAATATGAGCTTTCTGGTATCCCTGGAGGCATTTTCCCCTGCTACTGTGGGCGAACATAAATCAAAATCGATTAATCAAATAAATTCATGTGCTTTTCTTCCAGTTAAAACCATTTCCCTCAAGTACATTTCATTATCAGTTTTTGATACGCTTTCTTTTTTTGATATGCATATTCAATGATGAAGGTGATTGCTCTGCCGAGAAGATGATCAGCTGCAATCTGCCATCCCTCAAGGACCCTGAGGAGGGGAGGAAAGATTGTGGGCGACCCCTCCCATCCTGGACACAAGATCTTTGAGCTGATCCCCGCTGGCAGGAGGCTGCACTCCCTCAGAACCTCCAGCCACAAGAACAGGTTCTTCTCATCTGCTAATATCTTGATTAACAAGGCCCGCGACTCCGACTGACACTGGCTCTTACCCTCTTCATAAACACTATTCTTTACATTAAAGGTCACCTATTATGCAAAATCCACTTTTTCATGTCTTTTATACACAAACATGTGTCCCCTCTGTGTAAAAAGATTCTGAGTTATTTTTGTCCTGATCCATTTATATAAAAACCTGTCTGAAAATGAGCTGATCCGATGTTGTCCACTTTATGATGTCATAACGATGTTTTGGCTTGTGTAACCATTAGCCAATCACCAACCAAGGTAACACAATATCTGCACAGCTTTCCACTTAACATCCCAATACTGCAAATGTTTCATAGTATTTACAAAGTATTGAGTTATGTTTAACTGTATATTTAGATTTTCTGTACATATGTATCTACACTTTATATTTTTTATCAGTGTTTTAAATAGTTTTTATAATTGTTAGATTTGTTTGTCCTTTTTTCTTCAAAGGTTTTTTCTCCTACTGTGTTAATGTATGCAACATACACAACAAATCAAATTCCTTGCTTTGTAAACCTGTTGATTCTGATTTCTGGTTCAATGTCTCAGATTCACAATTGCCTCCAGTAAAACACCAACTGATGTTTGCAAACGTGTTTGTTTAAAGCTTGATGGATAGCAATGGCATAGTATTGGCATAATACAAAGATATTCTCTTTGTGATGGGTAACAAAACAAACACAGAACGCAATCTGCATTTGATGAAAAGACAAAATAATACAATAATACTGACATATGATAGTTGGGGGGGGGGGGGGGGGGGTACGTTATTGAGATCAACCAGCAGAGCCTGCTCTTTCCCTACAAAATACCTTAAGCTGAAATGTCCTTATACACCCTTTTTATACCCCGAAGCCAATCAGTTAGTGTTTTGTTCTGAGACACTCAATAACACGTGTGGTTTATTGTTGTTGATGTCGCTCAGCAGTGTCTCGTGTTTGCAAGTCAAGGAGTAATTCTGGATTCTGATCTCTTTGATTCCCCTGCAGGTGGATGAGTAATCTAAATACACATACAGTACAGTGTTTACCCCCTGCAGAGAGCCCCCACATTCAGTAATCTAGGCTATAATTAGCCCTCTGGATAGGAAGACAAAGCAAAGCAGAGAAAGAAGAAATACATGGATTTTGAACCTCAAGATATTTCCAGCACTCAGTAATATCTCTTCCTCATCTGTCACGTCACTCCATCACTAAAACAATCAAATACCAGTCAAAATAATCTCTCATCTACTCGTAAAAATGACACTGAAAAAAAGCCCCTCGACCCTCCTGTTGCCTTGGTTACTGTAGCAGAGCTGAATGGAGGCGGAGGAGGTGATGAAGGTTTCACTGGGAACAGAGCCGGAGAGATCTGACAGAATTATACATGTACCTCTGCTTATTTTCCCCCTCTCTACCTCTCCACATCCCCCCTCTCGTATAGTAGCACTTCAGCACTCCAGTTTTTATTAATGGCACACTTATTTCCATCCCGATAAACAGGTGCTAGTGGGCCTAAAACTATATTCACCGAAAAAGGAAAGTCTCCACTTCAGCCCCATTTCAGAGGACCTGAGCAAACAGTTAACGGCTCAAAGTGAATTATTCACATGACTAGGATGTAACAGGGCAATCACATGTGATCAGACTCAAGGTTTTTACTGAGCGGCTCTGTCACCATCATCAGGCCTCTCTGCCTCTGGGCTTTTTCCTCTGCTGGCAGGAAGCTGAATGTAGCAGCTGTTCAGCACAGAATGACACATACCATTTTATAAAATGAGCATAAGCATATAAGGTGGATACTCGTAATGTATTGTTCAGTAGTGTCTTTTAACTATTAACAAATCTGTTCAAATTGTTATCCAAAATATGCTCTAGAGAAACTATTTTTTTCCCCTTTTAACTATAGGGGCTTATGTACAGTCAGCTGCAGCTCCTTATCTTTAAAAAAAAAAATCAGTTAAAACGTTTTTTTTGTGGACAGGAGTTCCTTTGACTGTGTCCAATAGATGCAAAAACCCTTCAAGAGCAGTGATAGGATTTAGTTTTATATTTCACAGACACTATATTAATCTCAGCTTCACGTGACATGAGTCAAGACAAGCAGCAACTTTGTGCTGCAATGATAAAGAGCAATGACGCCAAACCTTGCTGCTGCACTCAATTTTAACAATCAATGTTTGTAAGCCATTTTTCATAGTGCAACCACTTCAACATTATAGCAAAATCATGGCACGGCCACTACAGCATGTTGGAATCATAGTCAAATGGGCTTACTAGATTTATGAATACTGCAACACTGGCACTTTCTCCCACCTAGTGCTCTTTGTGATCTATGCTAACATCTGGGTATGGACACTGAAAAATGTATAAATAATGATTTGCCATGCTTGTACGTCTCCAAGGTGTAATAGTACAAGGACACAGTCATCTCCTCAACTGTCCAGCATGTTATTATTCCCATTCTAAGGAGTGCAGCAGTGTCTAATATTACTGGTGATTTTACCACTGTGAGGTGGGACTTTGGAAGAGGAATAGCCAAGATCAATCCAGAAACACTGGCTGAAAAACACTTTACTCGACCTTCAGCGCTGACTTGAAACAGCTTCCTCCCTTGAGACTAGGATAGATGAAGCTGGAAGTCTAAAAAACCATTACAAATAAAGGTGATAGTTACATGATTGCTTGAAAAGTGTAGCTTATGTAATAAAACCTTGTGAGAAATATCTCGTTATGGAGGCAGCTCACCTTCATATCCGGGCCATTGAAGTTTAGGCTCACCCCGCACTCGTCCGTGATCTCTGTAATCTCTGACAGGTCGTCATCTTCAAATTCATCCAGGCTGATGTCATGGGTCAACCTGGATGAAGGGGAGGATTAGGGGGAGAAGGGGAAGGGAGAGAGATGAGGAAAATGAATCAGTGTTAATCCCTTAGCACTCGTTTAAAGCCACAGAATATCTTAAAATCTTAAATTGATCGAATTATCTTTCTGACAGGGTGGCTACTCCAGGCCAAATGTCACATATAGGGGTCAAAAGCTCTGGACATAACGGTCAAAATATTACTGTAGCTAAGAAATGATAAAGATAAGTATTCACCAAATAAACTGTATGATACAGTCATTGTTTATCATATATGTCATAATTTAAATGAAATCTAAAATAATTCAATACAAAGTGTAATGTAGTCTCTTCAACACATTTTAGTAACACCAAACCTGTTATTAAGTTTAAACATTGGCAACTATAGTCATGTTAGTAAATATGCACAAGTTTGTTTACACTTATTTATAGTGGTAAACCATTTATTAAATGTGTATAAGGTATTATACATGCTATCATAATATTACCATCTGTTAGTGTATAAAAGCAAGTAAATAAAGGATGATATTATTCAAAGCCACTGGCAGCATTTCTGCGTCACAAGCAGTGGTATTTCCCTGGTCAGTGACAACAACAGATATCTGACTGGAGAGGGGGGGTGATGGAAAGCCTGTATAATGGCTGCTGCTTCAGCATTAGCAGCCTGGATAAAGCTAAACACCTGCAGTGGTGAGAAGCTGAATCAGAGTACTACTGGGAAATGCATCTTCACATTAACAGCTCAATCCATAAGCTTACTGTAGACAAAATGATAACAGGATCGAGGGCAAACTTGATGACAGAATCCAAACATTTCTGAGTGGCTTTTCCAAGATACAGAGTTAACATTTACAAATGTAATTTTTTACATTTAAAATGTGTGTGTTGACAGAAACAACAGCACAGAAAAATTACAAATCTATAATACAACATCATGTAGCAAGTAAAGGTAGCAGCCACAGTGTTCATTTAGAATGCAGTACACGGAATACATCAATAAACATATTGTTGATTTTACAACATTTTACAAAACAACTAAAGTTGTCCATTCTCTAAAGAAACTGTGCTTTCAGCAGTCTTCATAGCTCCGGCTAGATTTTGAAATAAAGTATATTTTTTGGTCATTGTTGTGATGAAGGTGGCTCCAGGAGTTAACTCATATAACCCTAAATCAAAGAGTATCACCCTCTGGGGAGCATGAGGGGCTTACTTAGGTTTGTTATTTGTGAACATTTTAGCATTTCATTGATGCTTGACAATTGGCAGTGTAACCAAAAACGTTTTTGGGTTACAATGGAGACTGGGAACCCTTGGAACAAGGAATATCCAGTGTAAATGTCATTCCAACAAGCCTGGTGTTGAAACTTGTGACAAACTGATGCAACCTACCAGAACAAAAGACAGCTATAACACCAAGGACCTTAATAATGAGCACACCCCTGTCAAAGCAGAACAATCCTCTCAGTTCAAACTCTGCATCAGGTTTCTACCAGCATATCGACAGTTCTGGTAACTTCATGTACCGCATCCAAATGTATGTGCACATTGAAATCTGTTTTGCAGGGAAGAACATGAGTGTTTGCTCTTGCAGCAACCCTGAACATCATTCCAGTGTCAACCCGGGAAATGTACGGTCCTGATGTCCGTGGTAGGATTCAATTAGCTTTCAGTAAACAATGCCTCGCTTTTCCCCATCTGTAATTATGTCCGCCTGTTATCTCTTTTGCCTGCAGCCTCCTGGGCGTAACAGACAGAGGAAGAGAGCAGGAAGATGTTATTAGAGGGATGAAGAGAAGATGGCAGTGATCACAAGGAGCTTAAAATCAAGCTGTCAGAGAAACCTGGTGAACTTGGGAAGCTGTGATCCTCATATTGTTGCATGAAGCTAATGTCATTTCTGGCTACATCAACACTGCAGATATCTCATGTTGCAAAATTACGCACAGCTGTGGCCTTCTTTAGCACTCACATTTTGGAATATGGGTGTGAGAGTTAAGTATCCGGGGTAGAAGCATCTGTTTATGTCTATAATGAGGCCCTAAAGGAGGCAGGAAAGAAGGGCTGAAGGATGGAGCAAGAGAAAGTAGAGCAGTCCATCGGTATGGAATAAATTATCTCAAATGGGAATACACATGATAGAAAGAGAAGAAACATAGAAAGAAAGATATGAAGAAATCAGCATGTTGATCATGCACCTTCAATTCTGCATGTGAAAAACCGGCAGCATCACTGACCATTTAGGTTTTAAGTGACAACAAAAAATGTGGAGCAAGGCACCACCAAATGCTGAACAACACATTGTTAGCAAACCAAAAGAACTGAAAACAAAATAAAGGGTTAAAGTTCGGTCTGTTTTACCCTGATTGAAACCGTCATTTACAAATTAAACATCATGCCGAATTGAAGAAGCCTTTAAACTTTGAGACCATTAACCCATTAAGAATATGGTGATGTGTGTTAATCAGCGACTGAAATAAGTGCCAACAAATAAATGTTTCTCTCCTGATTGAGAAAGTATAGTTAATTTTATTTTTAGAATATTGTATTTGGGACTAGTGCATTTTTGGTTTCTACCTTTATAGGTAAAGGTACTGTATAATGATGAATTAAGCATTTACAGAGAGAGTCATAGTGGTTCTATATTTTCTATTTTCCATTTTTTCAATTGAAAGTGTATAATCCTTTGCAAATAATTGTACTTATTGTGTTGTAAAAATATATGTCAAGAGACTCTAATTTGTATTTCAGCATGTTTATTTTCTACTTTTTTAATGCTATTTTATTTCTATTTAAGATGTTTACATTTTGGATTGTTTATTTCTAGTCTTTTAATTTCTCTAATGTACAATGCCATGTCTTTTTATGCTTCTGCAACACAAACATTTCCCAAATTGGGATCAATAAAGTACTTTGTATTCTTATCTTATACAAGCACCCCGAAAATGTCTCTAGCTTATATTGTTTTAGGCCACCTAACATGATCAGCTCTGAGTATCAAAATGTGGCTTTACATTTTGCAGTGCTCCTCTGGATGCTCACTCACTTGCATCGCTTACTTGCACCCAATGGAAGGGAGCCATCGTTAATGTGATTATTTTCACCGGTGCTTCTTGACAGGCCAAAATGTCTGCTGTGAAAAGAGTGCATTTTATAGGCTTTGGTCTGGGGACACTGCACCACTTTTAAATAAAGAAAAAACATTGGCTTATCAGTTTACTACAATGTAATTTATTACAACACAGACAAATGCTTGGTAGAGGAACAAAATCAATATGCTCCTGAGCATGCCCCTTATCAGCATCACTTACAGGAAGGAGGAGGGAAAGGTGGAGGAGAAAAGAGGAGAGAAAGGAAATGAAAGGACAGGAGAGATTGAATGCCAATCAGAGTGCAAACCAGCCATAAGCATGTCATTTATGTTGACCTTTTTTATGGAGGTTTTGACCTATAATTGTCGCTTCACAAGGACAAAAGGAAGAGTCTAAAGAGTGGTGAACAAGAGGTGGGGGGAAGATGTCCTGACTTCAGATCAAACCCAGAGGAAAGTACAAATAGAGGCAGAGGACAGTGAGAGGAAGGAGAGAGTCATGGGGACATGGAGGGAGGAGGAAATTAAGTGCCGGGAGATAAACCACCTGGACAGGACAGGGTGACCCCTTTGCTGCACTGAATTGTGGGTAAGGAGGGATGCGGACACCGGAAAAAACCACACATCAAGGAGCAGGTGTTACAGGGTAGGTAGTGTGTACAATGCAGAGCACACTCTCATTAAACAAGCTGTAAGGGCACAGGGAGCCACCTGAAACACTTTGGTAGTTTTGTCTTAAAGCATAAAATAGATTCTCTGAGCGTTTGATCTCTCACCTTTTTAACACATTTGAGTTTGTTTTTTAGTTCCCACAATAGTAGAATAAATGTAATTCCTGAAACCAATTGCATATTTATAAAGATAAAATGATTCATTTGTAAGTTTATGTCCCTATCAGAGCAAAACACCTGTTTTCTATTAATTTCTATTTGATTTACATAAAAAGGAAAGAAATAGAGGAAGACACCTGACCAAAAAAAGCATGCTCAACTTTATATGTATTCATTCTGCAGATCTCTCCTTTCTTCATACAGTTGTTACCTTGCATAGCCAAAGTGCAGCCACAAGGACATGATCCATCACCTGCCTGCCACTTACAACAATGTTATTGAGTTTAAAGAGAATCCAGCCGACAGAAGCACTGCAGCTGTGGACGGTTTCAAAACTGTGTGGGCAGTCTCATTATATGATCAATCCCACCAGTATATCCTCCATAAATACACTCAGTTGCTCTGCTACACCTATATCTAAAACTAAAACAATTTACAGTCCTACAGAAAATCTAACTCTATGAAGGTTATAATTGTTAAGTTTTAGTTGGCACAGTTTTAGAGCGGTGTCGATACAACTGAATGGTCATTTTGGAGGATGTAGTCTGTGTTGCTGTTGAACTGTATTGCACTATACAGAGAGCTTTTTATTTTATTTAACCTGGCCTCACTGATCAAAATGGGATGGACAAAATATACTTTGATGAATCACTCAAGAAGCATTTGTACAACTCCAAAAGTTTCAAAGCTCTCTACCGAAGTGTGAAGACATCCTAAACTTCTGTTGACCACTGCAATGGTGTCCTCTTAAAACTTTCATGCTCCACTTTTACAATGGATGTTGGGTATTTTTTCATTGAGTTTTGATAGACAGTAAAGATATTGCCTGGGAATATGAAAGGGGACTGACTTCCACTCGTCACTCTTTTGCATATCCCAATTACTAACCAATCATTTAGAACATCCAGAACCCTAAATATGGTGTTAGTCTCCTTTGGGATTGTTTTCTGTACAATGTAGTTCCCTTTATCTCACTCACAGAGCAATGCAGGCTGACTCAGCAGACTGGCTGGGCTATCCAGGTCAGAGATCCCTGTCCCACATCTACTATGTCATCATCACTGAAAGTGAGACGCAGCAAATCCTTTGGACTGTAGTAAAACCAGACTGACACCAATATCATCACTGGGAAACTGTTGCCTCACTACAATCCAGGCACATCTAACTTAGACTTACAGTAAAGGGTTATAGCTTGTTTAAAAGATGCAGACATTTTTCAGAGTACATTATTATACTATTAATTCCCTCTGCCAACCATGTGATAGCTGAAACTTGATTATGGGTTAGGGTTAGGGTTAGCAACTTTCATTCCAATTCCGCATGGATGTTTGGGCACATAAACACGATTGGAAGGGTTTCAGGTAAATATAAAAAAACCTCAATGCTGACTTGGATTCTTAACAAAGTATTTAAAGCAGCCTAAGCATAACCATACAACTGGTATTCATGCTTAAGTTGCCAGTAATGAATAACATCCATCAGCTGGGTGCTTACCATCAATTTATGAGTAAAGGACTTGAGATTAAACACGCTCTGTGCTCAGCTTTTGGTTTCAGTACATAGTCCCGATGTGGAAACTAAAAAGCTATAATTTTTTATTTTTTCATGTGATAAAACGACACATTCAGTAAATGACAGCTTGTAGTTTCACAGTTGTTTTAGGAAAAGTTCAAAGTGTATTGCAATGCAGATGGCATGTGTGTCCACATCCTAATACAACACTAAACACCATAGACCAATGCCAAAGCCACTAGAGATGAACTTGAGATTAGTTCTCCAATTATCACTCAGTACCAGGCAATCAAAGTCAGCTGAGAAGAACCTGAATATATCCTAAAATGTAAAACATTTTTCCACAAGACATCAATGTCTCTTTCAATCATTTCCCTTCTAATTTGTCCTAAGCCTTAAGGTTTGTTTAATCACATACTATGTAGTGATTGTAAGCATGTATGATCATTTTCCGACTTCTAATTAACAGTAGATATGATTATCAATTGGGCTCTGTGAGTGCACATTTCAAAAATTCCCTGCAAAAACGTGACGCAGACATGATATATGTGTGGTAAAATGACAGTATGAGGGCAACAACACTGCAGGATGGACGTTTCAGTTTGTTTGGCTGAGGATTTGGGATAAACTCCTGCGTTGTTCTGACAGTGGGGGGTGACAGGCATCCTACTGGCTTGTTTCTGTCTCCCCGGCCTGTCTCTCTGCGTGTGTTAATGAAGGACAGCATGACCTCACGCTCGAGCCATGAGGCCCCCGGCCAGCTCGTCTTTATTTGAATCCACCAATGATACATTAGTGCCATATTCATCTACTGCTTGCTTGCAAACGTTGACCTGCAGTTTTGTGTTCACATGTAGCATGCAAGGTCAAGTAAAGATAAGGGTCATATGTATTAACATATTTTATCCCAAAAAACTGGGGCCGACAAGTTGCAACACTTCCTACTGCAAAAAAAAAAAGACAGTTCATAATGGAAAAAAATACGTGCTGTGGTGAACACAGGAAAAAAAGGCTTCTTGTGTAAGAAAATGAAGCGAAAAATGCAAATTAGCTGCTAATTAGACACCAACATCCCCCTAGGTAATAACAAAATCAGATTATTTCAGCCATATATTTCTTTTATTTATGTATTGCAATATTTTCTTGTAAAAGTTAGTAACACAACTTATTTTGCATTTGCCTGTCGGTTGCCATATTACAGCATCACAGGACTAGCATCTGTGCCGTGCAGTTTGAATCAATCCCCTCCCACACCATACACATTAGCTCACAGTTGAGTCGCCACAGTGGACGCATGTACTGTATACCCCTTTTTCCCCCCCATTTCTACCCAATAATTTACACCCTTACTGCTCCCACTGAGAGATAACAAGGCTGAATGCTGTCGCTCATTCATCCGATTTGTCCTGCTGCAAGGACAGGACCAGGACAAGCACCCCCCCACCCCCCAGAATCTTCATAATTGCACTGTATGAAAACAAACTCAGAAAAACAAATACTTCAAATACTATATATACACGTCGCCAGTGCTGTCACAACACACACAACCCAGCAGAAAGTGTGATGTTTCTTCCCCTGTTTCACTTTTGTAGTCCTATTTTTGGCCAACATACACCATGCTCCACCTCTTTTCTTTACAAAGACGCACACAATACCCACCATCCTTCAAGGGCATGCCTATCCTGAGCTTCATAATGCAAGGAGACGACATACTGCAAGAAGAAGGCATGTTAGCAGTACCACACTCACAAGGTCACACACAGCCATGTTGCTGCAAGCCGGTAAAAATAAAACAGGGAATAACGAGAGAGGCACCCTACCATTTCTCCCACTGGTCCTCCATCCAACCCTCTTCTCCTTCCCCTCCCGAGTCCATACTGTAAGTGAGGAGGGCATCCACAGCTGAGAGGAGAGGAGGAGGAGGAGGAGGAGGAGGAGAAGGAGCAAGGATGTTAGAAAGTGAAGAATGAGGGAAGACGAGAGAGGGAGGGAGGGAGGAGCGAGCAGGAAGAGAGTCGGAGGAGAGGGAGGAGGGGTGCAGCTCCTCCGGGTCGATGCGAGAGGCGTCCGACTCAGAGCTGCTGCTGCCGCTCATCCACAGGAGAGAGAAAGGAAGAAAGGGGGGAATTATTTAAAGCAGACGAGCTGAATCTGCCACAAAGGAGCAGTGTTATATAATCCACTCCTCTCTCTCCCTCTCTCTGGTGTTTAATCCGTCCTGTGGATATCAGATTTACAAAGCCACCTCAAAAAACTGCTGTTACCCCATGGCAAATAGGAGAAACACCGGCACAAGAGGACACTCCTCCGTCACTGTCTCTCTGCAAAACAAAGGCGTGCTAAATTATTCATGGGGTCCCATTGATCATAAGACTCTTAATTTCCTCTTCTCTTTCTTTCTTTCCATTCATCTTCCTAAAGAAAAATTCTGGTGTCTCACAGAGAAATGGCTCAGGTCTGGCAACATGGCATCATTGATAAAAAAGATCCCTGACAGGGTATAAAACACAAGGAGCCAAAACCTGACAGGTGGTAAACAAGCAAGCATTCTATCCAGATGATCTAAATCACTTATTTGGAGTTAAAAACCAATCCAATATGTTCTAATCCCTCAATATGCAGGGGAATTGAATTCACAACGTAAAGCCATGGCTCATACTTGAACCAGGAGGTAGTCTTATAAACTGTGATGGATGTTTACAACAGACACTTTGTGTTTATGTTCCTTTTGTAAGTCAAACTGTGTTCCAAACCCTTAACTGAACGAGTGACAGAACATTGGGTAATCCTACATTACATTACATTACATTAAATGTTACTTGTTAGACGCTTTTATCCAAAGCGACTTACATACTCAATACTGTGGGCAATCCCCACAGGAGCAATTTGGGGTGAAGTGTCTTGCCCAGGGACACAACGACATGCTGACTGCAGTGGGGTTTGAACCTGTGACCCCCATACCAAGGCTCTATCCACTGCGCCACACACCTCCCTACAATACAATAATAAGGAATATCTTGTCATATCTTGTCATATACTGGAACCACCCTGGTCTTTGCTTCTTTAAGGCAGGTGGAGCATCTTCATCTCAAAATCAATGAGTGTTGAATTGTGTGCATGCCGCACGCAGTGAACTGTACAGTCCATTAACCCCGTCCACCCTGCTGACCTTAAAACCTTCCACCAGCAGGCCAGAGCCTGTGCCCTGTATGCAGGTTAGAACCTTTATAAAGAAGCATCTTGCTCATTTTAGCCACCTTCATGAGTAAAAAAAAGAAAAAAGGGTATTAAAGATTGCTTAAAGTGAGCAACAGATTTTGATAAAAGCACGTTTTGATATTTGAATCAGTACATCCTTTTGCCCAAGTGGATTTTGGTCCAAAACTGAAGGAATTCCTCCAATATCATTTTACAAGAATATAACAGATGAGAAGTATTTGCTACTAAGCAATGATGCTGATTTTCTACCCCCCAGTTGCAGTTTAAATCAGAGCGTGTATAGTTCTAAAATACCAATTTATTGGGCTTTTTTTTCTACACTGAGATGCAAACACAGCCATATGGCCATACAGCACGACCTTGGAAACTGGCCAGAGCCTATATGGAGCTTTCACACACACAGAAAAGCTTTAACACTTCCCCCTACAATTTAAAGATGTGATAAAACATGCTGAAGAAAGGAAAAATCCTATAAAACACAAATAATGCACACTGAGTGCTGCAGACATACTGTTCAAATGATGCATGATGGTCTCAAGAGACAGAAAGTATGAGATCATGTATAAATTAGTCAGAGGAAGATTTTCTTTGCATTGTGAAATCATTTATTGAATAAAACTCAACCGATGACATAGCTGCGTATTGGCAAAAATCTGGCGATACAACATGCATGATTAAATCATTATATATGATATTACAATGTAATATTTTGAGATATATTATAATAGATACAATCTAGTTCTTGGAAAACTGTGGTAGTATAAAGAAAGCACAGCTGAATCTTGTATCAATGTATGTGGTGATATGTTTTTTATTACAATTTGTAATACTATAAAGTCTCCTTTTACGTGATCTGTAGCCATTTTATTTTCGGTTGATGCAAACTGAATTCTTCTTCCATGTTTACCTGATGTTTAAAGCAATTCAGCAGGATGTGCATTTCCACAGCACTAATTAAATGTGTTGATAACTGAAACTTAACACAACCTGCTAAGATGTTTCACATTAAAAGCCTTCTAGCAAAATAAATCCCTCACTTTCTTGTAGGCTTTAATGTTGAGCTATTTGCAAGCTAGACAATGTGTAGGAGCTTATTTCTAAGGCTTGAAAAAAAGATCCACAGATATTGCCAGCACATCTCCTAGCAACATCGGCTCTAAGCGGTCAAACGCCATCTCTGAGTGTCCACATTCACTGTAAATCCTTTTTTTCATAAATATGTCAAAAAGTTGTCTCTCTTTTTTTTGTGTTATCAAATATTAAGCTAATTTCATATATTATTTTTAAATGTATGCACTATCCCTACACAAAATGTGAGGAGATTTTACATTTCAAAATATGTTATGGCATCCCAAGCTTTAAAAGCAGATCAGAATACATGAAAAATGTCTCACTAAATTCAATTTTTGTATTAAATATTTTTGTGAAATCAAGAAAAATAGGAAAACAGGCCTGTCGCTTTATAGAGAGAAGGTACTGTAAGCAGAGGGGGGGGTGCCTTCAGCTGGAACGTGCCATGTCAGCAGAACCGAGCGGCAGCTGTAAATAATGAGCACGGGGGGGAACTGCAACCAGAGCATTTATCTGTCCACTCCGTCAGCTTGTACTGCCAGTGAATTTCAAATCAGCTCAATTAAAATGCTCTCTCTCTCTGAGGATAAAATACAACCAAAAGAAAACACAAGTCAAATCTGTTGAAAAACCCTGAAATCTAGCTTTTCTGCCCACAGAAAACATCAAAGTCCACGGATGCAGTGAATCAGGGAAACCGACACTTCAAAATCTGCTTAACCGCCCGCCCTCTCCCGTCTCCCCCCTTATCACCCATTCTTTCTCACATCCCACACCCTGTGAATCCATCTGCCCGAGCACATCTTGTCAGAAGAGTCACGTCGGGTCGGAAGCAGTGAAAAGATGAAAGAGAAGAGAGAGGCTATGTGAATGAGTGAGTGAGGGTGAGTAAGAGGGAGAGACCATGGACACTGCTGCACTTTCATGTTGATTATAGTGTTCTCACGGTTTAAAACATTGCTTAATAAGTCAGATTTATCCTTTTTCTGAGTAGAAAACAACTGCAGTGTAAGGACACTCCTCTCAAACCAGTGGAATAATTATAATAAACCATGTTTTTCATATGGATCAATACTGAACCGCATATTTGAATAGTAAACTTTGCCTCAACAGGGATCTCTGGTTTCACGAGATGTCCAACATATGTTCCCCATAATGCACTAAAAGATGAAATGCAATCCTACACTGTTGTTTGGCTGTATAGCAGGCGCACATGCACACAGTTAAAGACCCTGCTAATGTTAAAGAATCCTGTGCTACGCCCTCTTGTGCCACAGCTGATCAATGCAGTGCAGGAGAATTTAAAGATACAGTTCACCTAAACATACAATATGATATGAAATACAAATAATCCGTTTTTATTTGTCTAGCTCTGATTAAATGAAATTAGCAGACACATTTACAATACCACTTGCACAGGAAAGCAGACAGCAGGTGTCACTAAATCCTGCTTCCCCAGTCCTGATCTCATATTAAATTGTAATTAGATGCATCATCTTTTAACCACTTCTTTGGTTAAGTCTATTTTTGAGAACGTAGTCTGCCTTCCAGCTTTCCTATCATCATTTTGTACATTGTGTGAAATACTATTGTGTTTTTAATCATTGGGGAATGCATGTCAGTGTAGATCTGCTGTTGAAAAGTCTTTCTTGATCTCCGGCATGAACGCAAGACTGATGTTCAAATGCAGTTTTCAGCAAACAGCAGCACTTTACAGACGTGAACCCTGAGAAATGTCACAAAAAAACACTATTTTTAACTCTGCTGTCGTCGCTCACAGTCAGTGTGAAGATCATTAACTGAACACACCAGCTGCCGCTGCTCATCATGTTCTAACATTGCTTTGTAACAGGAAATCAGGAATCAACGTTTTTACGAGAACAATAGTTCAGTTACCAAATTATTATATACTGTATGACTAAGCAATGTTAATATTTAAGGGCTGGTCTACTCAAAAATAATATAATGTTTAAAAACTGTATGTAGAAGGATGATTTTGTGACATCAAAACTAGTTTGATACTGATATTGAAGCAACAAAGTGTTTATTCACTGGTCAGTGGTTTTAGATGGGCTCGCTCGACCTCCATTTGAACCCCTGGAAGACGCTGACATGAAACACCTGTCACTGAAGACAGTGGATCAACAAGAAGTCAAATGTAGGCTCAATATGAAGATGGTAAATGAGCAGCCCTATTTTTTGCTCTTTTTATTTATTTTGGGACTCCTCAGTGCTTCACGTTAAAAACAATTAGGTTATCTTTTAAACCTGATAAAATATAGAAGATGTATTTGTCTCATTTACCAACCTTTTTGTAAAAACCTTGTCGTCACGTACTGTAGAAAACAATACTGAAATGTGCAGAACTCAAACTCACATGCCAACTTGTAACTCTATCGACATGGCATGAAAAATGTAGGAGCCTCAAAACTGGGTCACAGGCTTGAAAAGCTGAGGAATCACACAGTGTCTCAGTCACGGAATATCTCCACGCACAGAGCTGAACTGACGGCAGCAGGTTGGGGAGGGAGGGAGGAGGACCACAGTGGGTGGAGGCAGGGAGGGTGACGGAGGAAAACATGCCAACATATGGCTGCTCTGGGACCGAGCCAACGCTGGGGCTGTGGATTATCTGGCCTTGTTTCTCTAGCAGACTATACTCAGAACAGCCTGTCCTCCTACAAAAAACGACCAAATAGGTCGATTGTTCAGCAGCTTATTACGACCCATAGTCACATTTTAAAGTGTAGCACCTCTGTGGTCGCTGCTTTATTTATGTCTGTATGACGTTGTTGTGAGTGTGGACGGAGCAGCTACAGATTAGTTTAGCCTCATCGATCCGATTCCGATAGGATTTACACGGAGATACGCCCCGCCCCCTCTCCAGCGCGTCTTGTTTGAATGACAGGAGTAAACACACAGCTGACAGCCGCGGTGAAACTCGAGCGATTAGAGCGATGCGAAAAAACCATGAATTAATGCTTTATTATGCATGAATTAATAAAGCATTAATTCATGTTTTTTAAGGGACTTATCTCCATGTAAATACTACGGTAGACTACCCAATATTCGCATCGCTCTAATCGCTCGAGTTTCACCGCGGCTGTCAGCTGTGTTTGCTCCTGTCATTCAAACAAGACGCGCTGGAGAGGGGGCGGGGCGTATCTCCATGTAAATTCTATGGGAGATACCAACTACAACAAAATGAACATATTTGACCGTGATTTAATTGTAATACACGTTTCAAAGTGATGCCGAAGTAACTACATACTGATACCAGTTAGTAAAAACCATGAATTAATGCTTTGACAAGTCTGCAGACAAGACGGCAGGCGAAAAGCTTTTAAAATGCGTGTTTTCTGAATGGAATCGGATCGATCAGGCTAAACTAACCTGTAGCTGCTCCGTCCACACTCACAACAACGTCATACAGACATAAATAAAGCAGCGACTGTATTCGCCATGACATAGACAGTCTGTGTTTTGTACATGTTTAACTTTTGTCCAGTTTCTGAACAGATATGAGGAGCTGTGAACTCTGAGTGTGTGCTAACAGCTAACGGCTGATGTGTTGGGACATGTTGCCGGCTGGCTCTGTCCAATCATAAACAAGAAGTGTTCTCCCTAAAGGAATACCCTTTCCGTCCAATGTGAAATGCAGTTGCGTTTTGTGAAATACTGTAGTGTTTTCTGAAATGCTGTGGTGTCTTGCACTTCAGGGCCACCGTAGTTTTCGGATTTCCTATCGCATAAACACCATATCCCAACCAACGTGCATTGTGGCTAAAACATCCAATCACCGAGCTTCAAGTTCAATGTTTTAGCATCAAAACCTCTGAAAAAACAAATGTGTCTCTCAGAATCGAAAGGGAAAAACACAAAAGCATTGTACACAATTTAACCAATTAATGTTGTGTAATTAACAAGGATAAACTGACGTTTTCAGTGGATGAGTACTGCAGATATAGCTTTAAAATCATTTGACAGTGAGGAGAATACGGTTTTATTATGAAAACTTCGAGACCGGAAATAGTGTTTTCACCCTGTGAGTGTTGACGCTAACTTTACATGGAGGCTGCCGCATAGACACGTTCTCCTGGCGAGACCTCAAATCATCTTCGTAATATCTATCAAACTATAGATCCTACACATCCACTGGACGTGGATTCTGAAAGTACAATATACACTTCTCGCTAGAAATCTAATCAAAAAGCATTTTAATGGCCAAACTATCCTACAATTTAGGATTTTCCAGAGAGGGTTATTCGTGAATATACGACCCTGCGTAGCGTTTGCATTCAACGGGAGCACTAGAGGTCGATAATTTTAAAACGTGATTATAGGTCGTAATAAGCGCTTGAACAATCAACCTATTTGGTCGTATGAGTTGGAGGACTTGTTGACTCAGAAATATCAACACGTGTGGTCTTCTACATCAATTTAAACAAGGACATTATGTGTTCCTGAAGTGTCTTTTTAGCTGTTAAACACACAGTTTACATCCTTTATAATACTTGTTTAATTACTTTTGTAATCTATTGCCTTGTTTCTTTATCATTAACATTAAATTGCTGCCTAGCAATGTGTTTTATGTTAAACTGTTCATTAAAATAAGTTCTGCCAGCAACTAATACAAAAGATACATTAAGAGTTTGACTAACAGCTGATTCTCTAAAACATGTATGACTGATATAAGAAGACCTAGCTCCTGTAATGTTTAGCATTGTGTTTTATTGTTTGCGTGCTTATACAACACTTAACTTACATTTAGAACATTTGTGTCATTAACCATTATGCAACTAAAATTGTTTCTTCTTTTGCTTTGCTTTGTTTTGTCTGATGTTTTTTCTGAGTAGCTTTCAGACACACAAAAAAATATTTATATATTCTTCTGTCAGACATATCAAAAACTATAGGTTACTAACGTAACCCCAGTTCTCAGAGTAACATGAATTGAGATGTCTCACTATGGGATGCGCCTCAACGCGTATGCACCAGAAGCATCAATCTCATTACACCAATCCTGATTGGCTGGTGATCTTGACGACTACGTCAGGGAATCCACCCACCCTTTAAGTAGCTTGCGCTACGTCGCAGCGTCATTCAAAATAAGCACCTCTTCTCGCTTCGCCTCAGCAAGAAGGGCCGTCTGGTGAGACATCTCACTTCATGTTACTCTGAGAACTGGGGTTACGTTAGTAACCTATAGTTCTCATTCATAACACTCCGTTCGATGTCTCACTATGGGATATTGAGACTCCCGTATTGCTAGACATGCTTATCTCAAAAATCACCAAACCAAAACAGAACTTAACAGGTAGAACCCTGTCCCAACACGGGGCCCAGCACTGCACGGGCCACACTTGGAGCAGAGACATCTAGCCTGTAAAAGCGGACAAAAGTGAGCGGCGAGGACCAGCTCGCTGCTGCACAAATGTCCTGAATGGAAACACCCTTGAACAAAGCCCAGGATGTAGCCAATCCACGAGTAGAATGGGCGCGCAGGCCCGTTGGTGCCTGCAAACCCTGACTCGTATAAGCCAGAGCTATCGCCTCCACAATCCAGTGGGAGAGCCGTTGCCTGGTAACGGGCTTGCCCTTATGAGGGTTAGCCCAAGATACAAAGAGTTGGTCATTGCATCGAAACTCTTTTGACCTGTCCATATAAGTGCGCAAAGCACGAACTGGGCACAGCAAATTCGGCCGCTGTTCTTCAGAGGGACATAGCGGTGAAGGAAATGCCTCAAGGTCAATGGGGGTGCATGAGCCAACCACCTTGGGCACAAAGGCAGGGTTGGGCTTCAGCAATACTCTCGTTTGCCCCGGGGCAAACTGAGTACATGAAGGATGCACAGAGAGCGCGTGAATGTCACTGACTCGTTTGGCAGATGCCAGAGCCAGTAACAACACTGTCTTCAGTGACAGGTGTTTCATGTCAGCGTCTTCCAGGGGTTCAAATGGAGGTCGAGCGAGCCCATCTAAAACCACTGTCAAGTCCCACAGGGGCACCAGTGACCTGGAAACGGGGAGGAGCCTGCGGGCCCCTTTCATAAAACGGCAGACCAAGGGATGTTGGCTAGCCGTCTTTCCCTCAAAGCCCACATGGCATGCGGCAATAGCAGCCAGGTACACTTTGATCGTGGAGAAAGCTCTGTGTTTATCAATCAGATCCTGTAGAAATGATAGAATCACACCGACAGGGCATTGAAAAGAGATGTGTCCCTTTTGAAGGCACCACTCCTCAAACACCCTCCACTTATGGCGCGTTTCCACTACAGCGCGGAGCCCGGCCTCGCTCGGCCTCGCTCGGCCTCGTTAGGCCTTGTTAGGACCAGCTCACTTGATGGCGCGTTTCCATTACAGTTTAGGAACTGGGGCAGTAACTATAGTAACGCAGTGTAGGCGGAGCGATCGGCTTTTTGGTGGGCGGAGTCACGCTGCTTAAAACTGCCGTGACGCCATCTTCAATGCGAACATAAATGTAAGGATAAAATAGACTTATTTGTTAGAAGTGAGCTTTAGAACAGATAAGGACACAACGCTTTCAAGCAAAAACAGAGCGTTAGAAAAAACGTACCATGCAGAGACTCCAGTAACGCCGTTGCAGAGTCCAGGCCTCCATCCCTCCCAACGCTAGCCGGTCTATGGCCGTAAATGGTGTCCATTAGCTCAAACCACTTCCAGTTTTTCCTACTGGCACCACTCGTGTTGTTATTATCTTTGACCAAGCGATATTCACTCTTCATCTTTTTGAGTTTTTCCCTACACTGCACGACAGTCCTCGAGTAGCCGCTTGTGGACATCTGTGTAGAGACCTCCTGAAATACTTTAATATTGCGAGTTGTCCCGTCGAGCTCCCGCTGGATCTTATCATCTGCAATGTAATGTAGGAACGTCGTCACTTCCTCGACCAACCACGGCGTGCTTTTCTTTGCCATTTTAGCTCCTCTGTTGACAAAAATGCTGTTTATAAAAATGCTGCAAGCTTCGCTATATATATATGCGACGCCAGGGATTATCTCGCGCGCCGATTGTGACGATTCTCTCTGACTAATCAGCAGTCGAGAGTGTTGACGTCACAACTCAGCCTGGTTGTTCCTGGCCCTAGAACCACGATTTTATGAGGCCAGAAAAACTGTGAATTAGGACCCGCCGGCCGGTACTAGGCCAAGTGGAAACGCAACCAAAGTCGGGCCGCTGACGTCACAGCCCTCTTAAACCGGGCTCCGCGCTGTAGTGGAAACGCGCCATTACAGTCATAGAGAGACCTGGTGGAGGAAGCCCTTGCACTCTGAATAGTGTTTATCACCTTCTGAGGGAGCCCCACTGTACTCAGGTTATACCACTCACGGGCCAGGCCCATAGTGCCAGGCGCTCTGGGTGTGGGTGAAAAATCATCCCCCCGCCTGAGATAGTATGTCCCTGCGTAGCGGGAGCTGCCACGGCTGTCCGCACAGCAGCTGATTTATCTCCGCCAGCCAGTACATTGCAGGCCAGTGTGGAGCTATCAGGATCAGTGTGTGGCGCTGTTCTCTCACTCTGGCCAGAGTTGGAGGTATTAGAGCCAGGGGTGGGAACGCGTACAGAAGGACCGGGGGCCAAACGTGTGCGAGCGCGCATATTTGCGTGGCTGGAAATGAGCGAGGCAAGCCCTGAAGGCTTTCACTCTTTCCGCTGACAGGCGGGCTGTAAAGGGCACCGAACTCAGACGTAAGCCCAGGAAGAGCACAGACTGGGCTGGGGACGACATGCTCTTTTCTGCGTTTATTACAAAACCCAGGTCGAGCAGGTGTTTCATGAGGGTATTCGTCTGCGTAATAGCCTCCTGCTCCGACTGTGCAAGAAGGAGCCAGTCGTCTAAATAGGTTGCCAGGCGAATACCCTGTTGTCTTAACGGGGCTATCGCTGCCTCCGTACATCGCACAAACACCCGCGGGCTGAGAGACAGACCGAAGGGAAGCACTCTGTACTCGTAACAGACACCCTGAAAAGCGAACCTCAGATATTTCCTGTGTGGATAATATACTGGGATGTGAAAATACGCGTCTTTCAGGTCGATTGATGTGAACCAATCGTCCTGACGCACGAGACGCAGCAGGGATGTGTGAGAGAGCATCCGGAATTTGTATTTTCTGAGATACCTGTTCAGAGCCCTTAAATCCAGGATAGGGCGAATTCCATTCCTCCCCGTTTGGGAACGAGGAAGTATTTGGAATAGAAGCCGCTCTGACTGTCGGAGGGTACAATGGATATGGCTTTCTTTTCTAGTAGCGAGAGAATCTCCTGCTCTAGAATGTGAGCCGACGCTCCCCGGGCTTGTGATTGCACAATGCCCGAGAAGTGAGGGGGGGTGACAGCGAATTGGAGTCTGTAGCCCCGTGATATCGTCTTGAAAACCCAAGCAGAGCATGTGAGCATCTTCCACCTTTCGCTCCTCAAAGCGAGTGGAGACGTAACCACATCTCTGTTGCTTGCACTCTGTGACCTTATTGGTTGTGTTATGGGGCCCTCTAGTGTCTGAACACGGTGGCATCCCAGGCTGACAACCTCGGTCGACACTGCGCATGCGCGCGGTGATGATGCGTTCACAGACCCGGTCACCGTCCGCTTTCCGAGAGAGGCGTACAGCCACTCTCAGAAGCGGAGCAGTCACCTGACTGTTTATTGTTATCATTGTTTTTCTTTTTAATATTTGACTGCGCCCTTGGCTTTAAGCCTGGAAGCGACAGTGGCAAATATTTTATTTTCAACCCAAGGTGTGTGTTTGTGTGACTCGAACAATGGCAGGAACTGCTGCCTTTGTTGTGAAGTCTGTCTCCCTCATGGCGCGAACTGGAGGATGACGTTCTGTCATCACTCGAGGCGGCGAGAAGACGGGGGCGTGGTTGCACCCCAGAAACACATGGGCTTTGGACACGTGCGGAACACGGTCCAGGGCTGAAAGAAAACAGGGAACCTCCAGCCCTTTCCCCGAGGGGGAGGGAAGGCTGTCAGGCTGCCCTTTTTCTTCCTTGCCTGGTGGCTGAAGGTCTGGGCCGGCTGCGCCTGTGCGGCTGCTGCCGGGACCGGGGACTTTCTTGGCCAGCTCGTCCGCGCCTCGTGTCTGGGTGGGAGACCGGGGGCGGGCTGTGGCTTCTGCCGTCTCGGGACCTTGAACAGGGACGGTGGGGCAGCCTGGGAGAAGGTCCGTCGCGGGACCGTTGGAGGCGGCGGCTGGGCCTTCCGAGGGAGGCAAAGCTGAAGAGCCTCATCCTCCTTCTTCTTGGCCTCACACCGCTGTTGCATGGAGGCAAGAGCGGTGCCGAATATGCCCTCGGGGACGATTGGCATGTCCAATACGTCCTCCTTTTCCCGGTCCGGGAGGTTCGTCAGGTTAAGCCACCTGGCTCTCTCCTGCACCACCATCATCCCCAGCGACTTGCCTGTGGCCTGGACTGCACAGCGCTGCACGCGGAGGCAAATGTCCGTGATCGCTGTGATCTCATCCCACACGGCCGGTTCAGGCTTAGCTGTCATGTCTGCACAGAGCTCCGCTTGGTAAGCGGTTAGCATCGAGGAGACATTAAGCGCCCTGACGGACAAAGCTGCCGCTTTGTAGGCCCGTTCGGTCATTGCTGACTGGAACCGGTCCGCTTTGTCGGCAGTGTGGGGTTCTGCTAGGGCCGCAGACAACCGCGGTTGGAGGTGGGCTGCCACAAGCGGCTCCATAGGAGGCATGCGGAGCAAGCCGAGTTTCTCCATGCCCTCAAAGTCCAGAGAGGAGGCTCCCTGGATTGGGGCCTTGCTGCTGAAAGGGCGGTCTCTCCAGGAGACGACACCTCGTCCAGCAGCTCTGGAAACACCGGGAGAAGTTGCCTTGTCAGCCTCGCGGCTTGGGGCAAGTTCTTTCCCTCGTAGCGAGACCTGGAGGTCTCCTTGGCACTTCAGGCCAAGGGATGTCCAGTCTGGACGCAGCGCGTTGACACACGGCCTGCAGTCCATGCTGAGGCGGGGAGCGGTGGCTCGCCTTCGCCTGGGGGAGCGGACATGGCCCCTGGCTTGGCAGCCTGAGCAGACGAGACGAAGATGTCATCTTCGCCCTCGTCCGAGTCGGATAGAAGGAACTCAGAGGTGTACTCTTCATCCTCCTCCCATAGTCCAGCTCCAGGACATCCTCCGCGGGTGAGACCATGGTGAGGTCCAGTTGGGAGCCCCAGCTTGACACAGCGCAGGGCCCCCTTCCCGCGGCTGCCGCCGCCGTTGAGCCCCAGCTTGACACAGCGCGGGACTCAACACCCGTGGCGGTCGCCACCATGCCTTGCTCGCCGGTCGGCAAGTTGACAGGCATGAAGGGGTCTTGTTCCGACAAGCTAGCTTGGCGCGCTAGCCGTCGGCGGAGGCTCTTGGCGGTAAAACGGGCACAGTGCCCGCACGCCGGGGGTGTCGATAGCCTCCTGGGCATGTTGCAGCCCGAGGCAGGACGAGCAGACCTGGTGTGAGTCAGTGCTCGAATCTTCAGCCCGCAGTCGCAGAGCCGAGCCCCGAAACTCCGTCTCCTCTGGTGTGAGGGAGAGAAGGATCCATCCTCGTTAGCCGGGGTGTCGGCGTGGAGGGGACAAACTAGCAACAGTGTGTTACCGTTTGCGGGAAAAAATCAAAAAACCTTACCGTTATTTGTGGGAAAAAAACGGCAGGGCAGATTTCGATATTAACTGGTGTGTTAATATAGGAAAACTCCCGTGCGAAGCAAAAGTAGCCGGCAAGCGTCCGGCGACCGAAGGTTAGCTTTCGTGGTTCAGTCTGTGGACCGTTAAGCTAGCTTGGCTACTGATCTTCCTAGAGATGTGCTCCGAAGCGAGAAGAGGTGTTTGAATGACGCTGCGACGTAGCGCAAGCTACTTAAAGGGTGGGTGGATTCCCTGACGTAGTCGTCAAGATCACCAGCCAATCAGGATTGGCGTAATGAGATTGATGCTTCTGGTGCATACGCGTTGAGGCGCATCCCATAGTGAGACATCGAACGGAGTGTTATGAATGAGAACTGCACGAGCGACTCTGAAGCCATGTGATGAAAGACAGTTGTGGATCAGCCTGTCATACCACTGCGGAATCACAGCTTCTCCTCAGGCAACATGGGCCTGTGTGTGTTTGTGTGTGTGTGTGTGTGTGTGTGTGTGTGTGTGTGTGTGTGTGTGTGTGTGTGTGTGTGTGTGTGTGTGTGTGTGAGTGTGTGGCACAGAGTGTGAAAGTATGTGAACAGCATGCAGCTAATCCCTCCGTGCTCAGCCCTCCAACATGTTGTTCATTTGACCTTTGAATTAGCTCTGATCACCTACCTGATGAACTCTGGGTAATGTGTACTGTAGCTTTACAACACTGTATTTTTACTATTGACTAACCTATCAAGCTGTTATGCAACTCATGAATAATTAGTACAATAAAATGCCCATCACAAGTTCCTCATCATATACATTATTTAGGTAGCGTTTTCATTATGGACAACTGGCCAACAACCAGAAGAGATTTAAATAAGATAATAGAGTCAATGCTAAAGTATTATCACACAATATTTGATAATTAAGTGAATATATTACTTCAGAGTAGTTGATTTTCAAAAGTGACATTAGCACATTTACAGCTGCTAACTTTGATCTCCAGAATCACTCTTGTTTCTATTCTACAAAAAAAGGTGAAGCTATAAAACAGTACCAAATTTTTTGTTCTTGTTTGTTTTGCCAAGATTGGTTATAGGCCACTATACAACACATATTGAAATGTTTCTGCTTAACTTTACAGTGTACTGCATAGGCCAAATCCAAACACATCAGCAAACATTAGAATAAACAACAACATTATTATACTTAAATATATGCAATTAATTAATCTAAAAGCAACATGATAAGGTTAATTCAGTTTGAGAAATGCTATTAAATATGTAGGAAAAAGGCTCGGATGTTTAGTTTTAAGTGTAACAATAGGAATATCACAAAAACAAAACAAGTTGTCACAAATCAGGTTCATAATGATGCCATCGTAGAGGACAACTACTTTCACTGGGCTGAAAACATAGCAATACAAAGCAGAGCATAAGACCAATATAAAAAAATACAGTCATGACAAGGATTACTGTTTGGAACAGATACCCAAAAAGTCTGCGACACATTGACGAATATATGGTTGTGTAGTCTAAACACACAGCTCGTCTTGGTCCTCGGGGTGCAGACACGCCCAACCCCTAAACATGCGGCTCAACAACACACTGCGACTTCAAACCGCAGAACTGAGCCTTGCCAACGGCAGCTGCAGCTGCAGGGACTGATAGGCGCCAGCAGCAGCACATCAGCCCGCAGAGCCGCACGGTCACCGTCTCTCACAGCCTCCAGCCCCCCCGGGCTCCCTCCGCCGGGGCGCTTACCTGAAGCTGGCCGGGGACTTCACCTGGATGTTGTTGCGGCCAGAGGGTGTGCTGACTTTCCGCTTCTCTCGGTCCGCCATGCTGCCTTGTTACCATTCCTCCATTGGCTCCGAATGTGCAGCCGCCCAGCCAGCAGACACCTGAGGTCCGGCGATGCTGCGATACGGTGCTGCCTTCAAGGACTGTGGGAAACATAGCAACTCAGCAGAACTTCGCACAAATGACTACATTCTAGTGGAGGATTTGGAACCTTTGTGTTTTGTTTGACATGTTTTAGTGCCTATGCAAGTAATTTTCCGGTCCATCATACATAATAGATTACACGTTTGTTGATAATAATACAATCAATAAAAAGCCAAAATGTGTAAATTACACAAAGTAGGCTACAACTGCTTAACCCTTCTCTTGCGTTTCGGGTCAAAAGTGACCGAATGACTTTTGTTTTAATCATAAATATTGCGTTTTTCATCCAATTGCCACAATACCTTATGTTATCCTCCACACTAGGCCTCTGAACATATACACTTGATGATCACCACTTGCATTGAATTTTGAGTGATTTATTCAACAGTAGTTGTTATATTCATCCCGCTTTCGTCACATTAGTATGCATAAAAAGTGACAGGTGGTGTGACAGGTCCCGCCTACTACTACTTATGCTAATGACCCCTTTGTTCGAGGTGTTATCAAATGTAGGTGTGATATCACACTTACATGTGATAAGCCTTTGATGTGAGGGGTGAGGTGTTATCACATGTAGGTGTGATATTACCCCCTCTAATAGACCCTTTGTTGTCAATCTAATCTAATTAACCTTTGATGTCTGTCCTTTGATGTGAGGGGTGAGGTGTTGTAACATGTACATGTGATATGACCCCCTCTTATAGACCCTTTGTTGTCAATCTAATCTAATTAACCTTTGATGTCTGTCCTTTGATGACTGTCTGCTGACAGATATCATGTAGATGTGACATGTTTAAGACCTATAACTACCCTTTGAGGTTATTGTCCTGTCTAAATTAGATTAGTTTTAATATGATTAGTGTTAATTAAGGCAGTCTCTGTGAAGTTGGGTCAGACTGTGAGACTCTCTCCCCCCTGCCCCTTCCTCCCCCTTCCTGCCACCCCCATGATTTTGCTGTGATGTCAGTAGATAGAGGGGGTGGAGTTAGTTTTCTTAAAATCCGTTCAAACTAAATAAAAAAGCCAGTCATTTCCAGTCACTAACCAACCTAAAACTTTCAAAAAGAATATGGCTAAGAGACTCATCGATATGGGTTTAATCAGCGAGACGCCTGTGACAACTTACCGCCATCCGTCGGGAGCGCCAATCTAATGTTTAATTACTTTACTAACTATAAGGAAGTCTCTTTTTGATGAGGGTAATACAAAAAGAGGGTAATAATAATTTAAAGATCTTAATTACCCTCTGATCTTGTATTTTGAATGTTTAATTACTTCACACAACTTTAAAGAAGCCCCTATGAAGTTATGTGAAGTTGTGTTGGGGTAATATTAGAAATAGCTTTATGCATCAAAAAAGAGAAGTTTTTTAAATGTTTTTCTGTGGGGCAGTCTCTTTGAAGTTGTGTGAGACTGTGAGACTCTCTCCCCCCTACCCCTTCCTGCCACCCCCATGATTTTGCTGTGCTGTCAGTAGATAGAGGGGGTGGAGTTAGTTTTTTTTTAAAAAGTCACCATTACACTTTTATTGCCCTCTCTAAAATAGATTTAGGGTTTTTAAAATGATTTGTGTTAACTAAGGATGTTTCCTTTTAAGCTGTGTGAGACTGTTAACTAATGTTTAATTACTTTACTAGCTATAAGGAAGTCTCTTTTATGAAGAGGGTAATATTCATTTAAAGATCTTAATGACCCTCTGATCTTGTATTTTTAATGTTTAATTACTTCAGACAACTTTAAAGAAGCCCCTATGAAGTTAGGTGAAGTTGTGTTGGGGTAATATTAGAATTAGCTGTATGCAGCAAAAAAGAGAAGTTTTTAAAATGTTTTTCTGTTGTTGTATTCATTCCAGGGGCGGATCCAGGGGGGTGATCAGAGCAGAAAAGGCTGTAAACACTTAAAGACCCAGTGAAGTGTGCGCCGGTGCATGATCTGTTATGCTAATACGTATAGTAATGACCAAAATTGTCCATTGGAACCCATATAAAAGATGTTGGAATAGCAACGAATTTGACGAGTTGGAATTTTCCGCTGGGAAACCTCCGCCTTCGTGGGCGTGGCTTGCGATCTACTGCGTGACGTCAGAAGATGGGCTCAGCCGAAGTGTTTACATTCACCACCGTTCATTTTGTCTCTGTTTCAAAGTGGAATTTACCAACGTTTTTGAGCGAGTATTTTATTGGAAAGTGTTTCGCAGTCGACTGGAAGTGATTGCCAATCGAGGAAACCTGACAATGGAGGCGACAGTGAAGAAAAAGGGAGAAAAAACACACGGGAAGCGATGCATTGCCGCTGGCTGTGGTAATGTCAATTCTGCCGAAGTGGCGATGTTTCTGTTCCCAAAAGATGAAGGTGAGTGGCTGGTGTCATTGTTTCGTAGATTCGTAGATTGTTTATGAAAAATAAAGGCCACTGTGTTTGTGTCTATTAACAAGACTATCATGGCGGCGGCAGAGCTCAAGTCGAGTTTCTCCGCCTGGAGATATTCTCACTATTTCACTTTTGTCGAGCACAAAGAAAAGAACGTTTTAGTTAAATGTAAGTTGTGTCTTGGCGGGTCAAAGATCCTATCGACTGCCCAAAACAGCAATTAAAATCTGTTGAAAAATCTGCAGAAACAACATGCTGGGACGAAGCTAGTAGCTAAGACCACAGACCCAGACTCATCCGACGCCACTCCACCTCCACCTAAGCAACAGCGGCTGGATTGGCACTTTGAAACATATCTTTGTGTTTGTTTGTAAAGACCACATTGCTTAGCAGAGTTCAGTGATGCAAATGCATGTCAAGTTGATCAACAGGTTGTATTATTCTCCGATGCAATAACAGTACTGAAATGAAGGCTACAGTATAAGGGCATTAATGGGTGCCCTTTTTTAAGTAACTAAAAAGTTACTTTTCACAGTAACGCATTACTTTTGGTGTAAGTAGTGAAGTAACTAGTAATTGTAACTAGTTACTGGTTTTCAGTAACTAGCACAACACTGCATGTGAACATGAATGTTGCATCATGCTATGAACAGATGAATGTATGATCAGGTGATGGCCAATCCTGTGTGTAGATCTACTCTAGATCTATGACAAAATATTGTCCTCAACTAAATTGACTTCCATGGCCACTTTCCTTATCTATCCTGTCCGAAAAGCTGTCAAAATCACTCATTTCTCTCGCACCAGTATCACTTTCCGAAGGCTCCGCCATGTTTACAATCACAACTGGGCCCATCTTGTGACGTCACAGCCGCTATCGTCTGCAGCAGCGGTAGGCTCAGACTCTGAAAAATTTGCGATGTTTATCTCGTCCCTCGCACTTCCTAAAAAATTATTTTAGCCATGAACAGGTACAATTATATGTAAGAAATGAAACTGCCATTTCATTTTGGCGCAAAAAAATGCACTTCACTGGCACTTTAAAATGCATAGAATTAAGAGTGTGGGGGAAATGAAATTATTCATTTCCAAACATACAAGGCTTCATATATATATATATATATATGTTTGGGTGTTTATGATGAGTCTAAGACTTTTGCTGTATCAGGTTATGCGCCATTTTTTCTTTTTTTCCAACTATTTTTAAGAGCTCTGAAACAAAAAAGAAGTGGCTATAGCATTTGATACAATTCCAAAAGATAGTCAGATTCCTAAAAAGTTACAAACGGATGCTGGAAAATAATTCTTTAACAAGAATTTTGAAGCCTTGCTGAAGAAACAAAGAATTATTTTCCAGCATGTAAAGTAACCTGTTTCAAATATATAACCTGTTCCAATAATTATAACCTGTTTTAATAATTATAACTTTGTCTGTGTAAAATGTATACTTATGAAACTAGACCAAGTGTTCTTATTTTCCTTTGTTTGCTGTGGTCAATTGTGTGTGCGTTGACTTAGGAATGTAGAGGATCCAGTCGGCCCCCCCGGGGTTTTAATGGCCCGGATAGGAGCATGGGGGGGGGTTGTAGGAGAAAGGTAATAAAACTGACACCATTGAGTCTATGCAGAGATTGTTCTGAGAGAAAGATTGGGATGCAGAGTGGTACGGCCAGGTGCTGAGGATAAACGAAGATAAGGATTGGTACCTCACCCCCGTGCGACCCAGAATTGTTTATTTTATGGCTGCCATAAAAGATGACCTGGGACTGATCGGCGGCGCAGGAGATCGAAAGTTCCCACACTTATGGCTGACTCACTCTGATTCGCTGTTTAGACCTCGTCAATGGCTGACTCACTCTGATTCGCTGCCTAGGGCTCGCCCAGGAGTGAGTCCACCAATGGATGAACACCTAGGGAGGAGCAACCGACACAACTCCTCCCATACAACTCCTCTCCGTTTGTGGGAATAAATATTGTGAATTCTGTACACTCGCGGCCTCTGTTCTGTCTGACTGTCTGATACGTACATCGCACGGTGGAAGAGCTGAGGCCCGGAGTACTTCGTTATATAAGTACTTCGTTATATTGTACTGTTGTTTCTACCATTAAATCAGCTTATTGTTTAATCTCATATCTCTGTCTGAGCCGTTCCTTTTTACAGCAGACCACTCATCAAACGAACAGCGCGGAGCGGGCTCGAACCTTCAACAACTGAAGGGTGCTTAAACCCAACAATTTGGTGACCGACCGACGTGATGAGTAGGGTCTCATAGAAGGCACACCGGCAGTGGCTCAGTCAGTAGGGGCTTGGACTATGAGCCGTAGGGTTGCCGGTTCAAGTCCCCCGACCAGACCTAAATATGGAGTGTGGACTTCTACTTGGAGAGGTCCTAGTTCACCTCCTGCCCTGCCGTGGTGCCCTTGAGCAAGGCACCGGAGACCCCCTCCCTATATGCTTCCCTCCACCTCTAACCCCCCCTCACCCAGTTCCCCTCATGACATTAAAAGAACATCTGTATCAACACATACACCTACAGATGAAGAAATACTTGACTTTGTTGCAAAACGCGTCAAATTTTTTAGGACTAAAAAAAAAAAAGGATGAAACCTCTGCCTCTGACAGAGAAGACACGGCAAGTCAAGACGGCACAGGGGACTCCACCTTCCTCTGAAACAGGTTGATATAGCCGGTGTTGGACTTTGTTTATGAACACATTAACTGAGGGACAGGTTTCTCCCCATTTGAGCTGACCCACGGCCATCAGTTTCCGGGTCCTGGAGCATTAGCAGTAGGGAAAGAAGTAGAGGAAATGAGCTCAAAACCATATTACCAGCAACTTAAGGGCTTGGTATGAGATTTCTCCACCCAGGTGGCTGACGCCAAAGGGGGGACCGGAGAAGCACGAGGCTAACACCGCAGAATTCATCTGGCTGAAGGTCATCCGTCCGAAGTGGCTCAACCCAAGGTTCACCGGCCCACACAGAGTGACTCAGAGGACATCACATGCAGTTCGCCTCGAAGGAAAGGGGGAAACGTGGTATCATTGGAGCCAGTGCGCCGTTGGAAAACCTCCAGCAAGGACGTTAGACGACATCAGAACTGACATCGCTGCAGCAGGACGAGAGAACGACACATCTGACGACGACAGCCCAGCAGAAGCAACGACCCATACAACAGATGACAAAGACAAAGACACAGAGGTAACAACAGGCGATCTTGGAAAGGAGATTACGGCCGGCGAGGAGGCGGACACGAGTCTACTCTGAAACACACGACTCCATATAGGACCCGACTTTTTTACTCCCACCTTTAGGGGCACTTTCCAATAAGTAGCAGCATTTTTATGCCCACCTATAGGGCCTCTTTCTAATAAGAGTAGTAGGTTATATATAACGAGAGGTTATCCCTATAGTTAAAGGGCAGTGGAAGTCTCCCCACTCACCAGACCTTATATTTAACAGGTTCTGGGAGCACAGTATTTACCATTACAGGGTACTATTTTACACCCTAGTTTTAAAAAATCTCCTTAGGAGATTTTAGCATTGTGTTCAACCTAATTACAATAGCACGGACCACTGATTAAAGGTACTCAACAATGACAGACTGTGGATTACACTTCCTTATTGTTTGTTGGTGTACTCTGCTAGTGGGAATCGTGGTTTACTTGGGACACTGTTTGTATCTTGAACACCATTCTTAGTTATATGGCCCATTAGCGAATTGCCTTATTATTTGATTGGGTGTTAATTCCTTGTGTCCTAGTAAATCTCCTATTATTAATAACAGAAATAATGTGTGTTCACCCTTGCCTTTATTTTTGTTTTAATGATTCCATTGACCACCCAGACTCCATTCCCCCGCCAGAGGAGTCCGTAACTAGGGTCAAACGGGCCAAACATGAGGTAGTTGTTACCAAAATGTCTCCTAAACAAACCTTCACTTTCCAAGCAGGTAGTGATGGAATAATGTAGACAGGATCAACTATGTACATTACAATGTGCTCCGTTTAGCTAATCTCACTAGGGACCCTGTAGAAGGACTCGCTGAACAGCTGGGGCCGACTTCCCTTATGGCTGAAACAGAATAGAATGGCCCTTGACATGCTGTTAGCTGAGAAAGGAGGTGTGTGTTCAATGTTTGGTGATATGTGTTGTACTTTCATTCCAAACAATACGGCTCCGGACGGTTCCGTCACAAAGGCTTTAGAAGGCTTTCGCACACTATCCATAACTATGCATGAACAATCAGGGATACACAACCCTTGGAGGAATGGTTTACAAAAGTTTGGTCAATGGAAAGGTTTAATAATGTCTCTTTTGATTTCAATAGCTACTTGTATTGACATTTTAGTAACATGTGGTTGTTGTTGTGTGCCTTGTATCCGCTCATTGTGGGACAGACGCAGTAGAAAAGAATGACAGTGGTTATGTTTTGAATGCTATGTGTGAATTGATCTCTGGAGGTGAGATCAAAAGGGGGATTAAAGTAACCTGTTTCAAATATATAACCTGTTCCAATAATTATAACCTGTTTTAATAATTATAACTTTGTCTGTGTAAAATGTATACTTATGAAACTAGACCAAGTGTTCTTATTTTCCTTTGTTTGCTGTGGTCAATTGTGTGTGCGTTGACTTAGGAATGTAGAGGATCCAGTCGGCCCCCCGGGGTTTTAATGGCCCGGATAGGAGCATGGGGGGGGGTTGTAGGAGAAAGGTAATAAAACTGACACCATTGAGTCTATGCAGAGATTGTTCTGAGAGAAAGATTGGATGCAGAGTGGTACGGCCAGGTGCTGAGGATAAACGAAGATAAGGATTGGTACCTCACCCCGTGCGACCCAGAATTGTTTATTTTATGGCTGCCATAAAAGATGACCTGGGACTGATCGGCGGCGCAGGAGATCGAAAGTTCCCACACTTATGGCTGACTCACTCTGATTCGCTGTTTAGACCTCGTCAATGGCTGACTCACTCTGATTCGCTGCCTAGGGCTCGCCCAGGAGTGAGTCCACCAATGGATGAACACCTAGGGAGGAGCAACCGACACAACTCCTCCCATACAACTCCTCTCCGTTTGTGGGAATAAATATTGTGAATTCTGTACACTCGCGGCCTCTGTTCTGTCTGACTGTCTGATACGTACATCGCACGGTGGAAGAGCTGAGGCCCGGAGTACTTCGTTATATAAGTACTTCGTTATATTGTACTGTTGTTTCTACCATTAAATCAGCTTATTGTTTAATCTCATATCTCTGTCTGAGCCGTTCCTTTTTACAGCAGACCACTCATCAAACGAACAGCGCGGAGCGGGCTCGAACCTTCAACAACTGAAGGGTGCTTAAACCCAACACATGTTATAGCCACTTCTTTTCTGCTTCAGAGCTCGCACATAGGCTTTTTTGGAAAATACATCTATGACTGTTAGTAAATAGTTGAACCCCTCATTATGTTTGGATAAGGACTGCATGTGACAGAGATCTGCCTGAAATTGTTGCAGGGGCAAAGTACAAACACTCTGTTTATGACGAAATTAATCCTGACAGGTTTATGTAAAGTTTAAGTGTCTTGTTCAGATAAGAAATCTTTAACTGCAGGCACAGTAATTTGTTTACCCTCCTCATTATACACCTCTCTACGTAGTCGCTCTACTCCTCCTAAACTACCAGGATGCGGGGGGTTATAATATGCACGTTTCAATACACATTTATCAGACATCTTCCCTGTTGACCTCCCCTTGTTATAATGAAGACAACAGTGCATGTGAAGGACTGTAATACACATCAGACACGCTCCCCTTGCTATAATGAAGACAGCAGTTTTTAAATGTAAAAAACACTTTTTTTTTTCTTTTTTTTATTTCCTATTTACATTTTTATTTTTTCACACACAACATCAATAGTTATACTGATTGTAATGACTGGCTTTTTTATGTAGTTTGAACGGATTTTAAGAAAAACTAACTCCACCCCCTCTATCTACTGACATCACAGCAAAATCATGGGGGTGGCAGGAAGGGGGAGGAAGGGGCAGGGGGGAGAGAGTCTCACAGTCTCACCCAACTTCACAGAGACTGCCTTAATTAACACTAAGCATTTCCATCTCCAGTAAACACAGCCTACATGGCAAGCACGCTCGCGCTGTTCCGAGTTTGTTCTAATGTGTAAAAATGACGGACTGCTTTCAGATTTTTCCGTCATTGTTAAAAAAAATCCGTAATAGACGGAAAATATTCAGTTAACGCGACCTCACACATTGTTTTCAGGCCTATATCTGCTTTCTACAGTATAGTACTTAGTGTCATCTTTGGAAACATCAGCATTTTCTAATAGGTTCAACTTCAAAAACGTTATGTGGGTTTGAACAATGCTCAGCTAGCATTAGTTTGATAGTTGTTATCAGGGCCGTCCCTCCCTACAGGAAGATCACGCAGACTGCATGGGGCCTCACCTCGCGGAGGGGGCCTCATCTTGCGGAGGGGGCCTCATCTTGCGGAGGGAGCCTCAACTGAGCCGCAAATGCGGCGCACCTATGCGTTTATGCAGCGCAATTAGTGTGGTGCGGCACAGTTTCCAGGCTCCAGTAGCCCCCCCATCCAGTAGCACCCCCCCGTTGACGCCCTCAAAACAGAGGGCCTCATCATCTAACTTTGCGTGGGGCCTCAAGTTGGCCAGGGTTGTTATGCATTTTGGGAATTATTGAAATCTTATTTGATGATAATCATAAAAGTCAACCCAAGCTGCTAAACCTTCACATTTCTTGACAAAAGAGGTGCATGCGTGTATAGGCCGGGCCTATACACTCTAAAAAGTCATTCAGGGGACCTTTTACCACCACTTAATTAAATGCATGGTTGCAAGATACAAATTTGAATTAATGGATTTAGATAAACATTTTAAGTTGCAAACATTAATTTATAAGTTGTGTTGACGTAATAATGTTGGTAATTACATCTACTTAATATTGTGTGTAATTTAAACTCGGATTTCTGCGTTAATTGACAACCCTTTCACTCATAGAGGTCACTACAGTGGACAGCTATTTAAAAGGTGTTTTCTTGTATACGCATGGGTTTTGATGGCATAGTTGCACCATCAGCCACTACATAGGACCCTATTGCACCATCCCATACACTGCCACTCTCCCACTCAATGTCTCTTAAACCAAGATGAACGACAGAAAGCCAGATGGACCAAGTCACCTGCCGATATCCTGCCAATCCTTTCATGGAAAGCGCTCCCTGCAGGTATAAAACATTTGGTGACATCAAGTAACAACTAAGGAATCATATAATTCATAAATTGTCAAAGTATTGATTTTATGTTTGCAGGAAATCATGATTATTCGCCTGTCCACTAAAGTGGACGTCATGCATCACTGGCTATATTTCAACTAAAATTCATACTGTTACTGCTACTGTTCTTCTGAAAATACTTCATTTGCAATATCTTTTTGGACCTTAAATATATATACTTAAGTTATTATAATGTAATTTTAAGTTTGCACATCTTTATTTATCATTTTTTCCAAATTTACAAGTTTTCAGTTTAGACTTTAACGCATACTGTCCACCTGAGTGGACATATAAAACATTTTTTTTCTAATTTTGAAAAAACTAGATAAAAAAAAACTAAAGTTAAAATCTTGTTTTTAATGCCCCAAGAGCAATAAAAACACTTGGTAAAAAAATCCTGAGTGAGGCTTTCATAATTCATGCAAGAAAGGGTTAAAACAAAATTCAAGTTGTAGTAAGTAATGCAATTGGCTTGATAACTTAATTGTTCTACACCTTGAGTTAAGGATTTCAAGTCCACTCCCACTTAACATGCCTGGACAAGTCGACAGTTAAGACAAATAGAAATACTATACAAAGGACATTTTTAAGGTGTCATCTTTTGTCATTCAAATACAGTAGATAGCCTTGTAGTTGCACTGTATAGGCAAATTGCTGTTTGACCAAAATTAGCAGCCTTTGAACTGTGAATAGTTCTGTGAGAGGGTACAAAGTAGTAGAGGCTACTGTGAGTGTAAAAATACTTTGGTTACTATTGTGATATCACTTTTTATTAAAAAAAAATATTGTTGAAGCAGATCAAGGACATGCTTCTTGAGGTAGGATCGTTATTTAGAGTTGTCATTGAAATGCAAGTTGTTCGCAGTCACCCATTCAGAATATATTCATTTCCTTTTGCAAAAATAGCACAATACAATTGAAGTATGCTATAACTATAGCCATCTGCTGCCTTGTCGTGTACCTTGGAGAAAAGGAAGAGGACCTTTTCAAGGAGTTTAGCGAAGTAATACAAAATCTTGAAATAAAATAAAATCCATGGGCACAGTGTAAAAAACACAGGACAAAAGCACTGCTCTCTATCAGATACATTTTGAAGCATATTGCACTTTTGGCCACACCCCAATCAATAATATCTTAGCAACGTTCAGCATGGATAGGTGTTGACAGCAATGGCATGGGAAAAGGATTGTGTAAAATTTGAAAAGTGGCTTCAGCTCTTCACTTAACCAGTTCAAATATTGTATGGAACCTGCAGAAACGATGAGAAGGTACACTAAAACTTGCACGGTTGTGATTAACAAAATCTGTCCACATGCATTTAAACACTATAGGCAAAGTACTCAAAACCACCTCTGTGTATCTTCAGGACCACATTGCCATGATGACACACACATGCAGACTCAATAGGCGCGTTCACACCGCAGTACTTTTCCCACTTTAGTTCCGATATAGTTCCGAAATGTCGCGTTCACACCAAAAAGAGCCGGAACTCAAATTAGTTCATGAGAACCTTTTTACCCCCTTTTCCGTCCCTGCTAGAGAGCAGGGACTTTCGTGGGAGGTTCCTATTTCTGATTGGCTGGGCGGATTGCAAACCACGCCCCGTAAAACTCCCAAAAAGTTTTGTGAAGCCGCCATTTTATTATCCTCGCATTAGCATTATTAGCATTAGCATTAGCCCAGTGCATAAACGCAGAGAGTCTAACTTATGGCAACACAAAAGAAAACACGGGAGCGGTGGAGATGAGGAGGTGTCGGCGTTCTGGCGATTTACTCGGAAGGCTTCAGTAGAAGCTGCTGGGAGTCCCAGCAGCTTCTACTGAAGCCAGTCCCCAACTTCGGGGACTTCCGGCCGGGGACTTCGGGTGGCAGTATACGCCGCGAAGTTGTTTTCGGTCTGCCAGTAAACCCAAAGCAGAAGAAGAAGAAGTGACGTCAGCGGCTTCATTTGCCTAATCCTCCCCCAGGGATTTATTCCGGTGTGAACGTGATCTGTACTTAGTTCATGAGAACTAAAGAGTTCTCATGAACTAAGTTCTGATGAACCTTTGTGGGAAAAGTACTGCGGTGTGAAAGCGCCAAATAGGTGAAAACAATACCAGCGTTGCTTTAGCAGCTGGTAATAATGGCTCTGAATTCGCTAAGAGTGACAGTTTAAAAAGTATGCAATTACCTAATTCATTATCTCTTATGCACTAACCTATTATTTAATGTGCTTCAAAAGGACATGAATATCGCCATCATCAGTGACCGGTCCACCCCAGGATCTGACCATACGATGGCAACCATCGTGGTCGAGGGATACAAATGAATGAGCAAGCATTCTGCGTTAAATGTGTTCATACTGTTTAAAATAATGACTGTCGGCAGTGTAAACATCTTTGTAACATATTTTGTAAAATTGATGTGTGTGATCTGCAGATTGGTGGCCATTGAAAGTTTGTTACTGTAGTTTTACAAAAACTTTAAAGATTTTACATATTTGGCACTGGTTTTAAATATGCAGTGTCCTCTAACTTCGATGTGATGGCAGCATTTATTTGCTGTGTCCCCATTTCCCATGGTAATATGGCTAATGTGTTTATTTATTATTTGTGGGGCAATTTAAATTTGTGTTATTTATCTTTTTTTTCTCAAAATTGAAATGAAGCTCAGCACAAGTTCTTTCAGGAAGACTGGGTGTACATTCACTCTGCAGCTGCATATAATTAGCTCATCACAGGCGTTCTCTTTAACCTATTACATTTCATCTCATTCTCCAGCAGCCAATCACTGTGCTGCAGCCAAACTTTAAAATGGTTCTCCTCTCTCCTGCAGTCAGCTGTGATTTCAGGTTGTCATGCTGCCGCCCGCCTCCTCCCCATCCACCTCCTTTATCATATCCAGTGCCAGGAGAGCTAATCCAAAGACCTCATCACATCCCCTCTTCATCCCATCTCCTCATCAAATCCAGATCTTTAGCATCATCACCAGTGTCTAGCCCCTGGGGGGGTTCCCTATATGCTCACGGCTGCATTTCCCCCTTGAGATATTCGATTTCAGGATCGGGGTCTAATCGCCAAAGACTTCACATTTATCATATGACAATAAATGTTCAAACAAAATGAAGTCTCTCCTGACAACTGCAGTTCAAAATAAAAAAGTGAATTGCCTAACATTTTTGTTGTGGAATTAATTAATTTCTTTCTTTAAAGGCAAAAACATGAAAAAGCTAAAAAAAAAACGATTGAATACAATATATTTGGAGCAACTTAATTTATAAATGGATGTCAACTTAAAAACTTGTGTTCACAATGATGGTAATTAAGTATATACAACTTAAAATTCCTTTTAAATAATGTGGTAAAACTAGTTGGAACAACTTGATCTTTGGAGTAATCAACTTAAAAACTTGTGTTTATGCTACCAATTATTAAGTAAGTGGTAATTAAAAACACCTCTGATTGTAGAGGAAAAGCCTTCTCCCCTAACTCAAATAAGTTTGTTGGTTTAACACAATTTCATTAGAAGTTGTCATAACTCAATAAACATTGATGCAAACTGTTGAGTTGATTTTCTTTGTTGAGCCGAAAGCATTTGCTTTTAGAGTGTACACACATGCACCTTTTAAACCATCAATAAATAATGATATGAAAATTGCAGAGATACATTTATTTACATTAGGTTTTTTTTCAGTGGTTTACCATTGTTCCCATTTCCTGGTCTGGAAACAAGGCACCCAGCAGAGGGCCAGGCTGTCTTTGTAAGTGCCTGAGTTGGGTACCCAGGTGAAAGTAAATAAATATGACCATTGTGTTAGCCTAACCATTATTTCATATGTATAACATTTAATAAAGGTTTTGGAAACCAATAATATCACAAACATGTATTATTGTAAAACCTTACACCGAGGTGTTCTTTCTTTTTCATTTTAGGCTAACATTTAGATTTGGTAAATACATATCTCCCACTATGGTAATTGTTTTGGTATGTTTTATAAATATGTTGCCATTGCTTCTGACTAAAAGCACAAAAACACATCACATTCCGTGCATGACTGCTTTCTCCAAATGTTGGGAGTTGCGAAGAGGCACTGAAGGCAGCAGGAGCTCCCACAGAGAGGGGAGTGCTGCTAATGAGAAACCAAAAACACACAAAGACACTTAATACCAGTTAGGTGGATTAGCACCTATATATATTATGTATAGGTATGAGCTCATTATGTTTACTTACATTCACACTGTAAATGCAAAAATATGCAACACCTCACTTCAAGTTTTTCAATCATAGTCATCTTGCAATCTTGGAGCTGCAAAGATAACATTGTATGTAAGGTACATCAATGTGCTTCCAATATAAAGGCTATTTGGTTCTTTGGTCTACACTCAGTATAGTGACTCAGTGCCCCAGCAGTTAATGATATCAAAGGTGCAATTGAAAAACAAATGTTGTTTTCTCTGACAGCAGTATAAATAAAAAAAAATAGAGTGTAGGAATACTCTGTTACAAAAGTCCTGCACTCAAAAAGTAGGAAAAGCACCAAAATATACTTAAAGTACCTAAAGTAAAAGCTCACATTATGCAGATTGGCCCATTTAAGAATCATAATATTATATTCCTTGATTATATTTATTGATGTATTAATATGATTATCACAGCTAGTAAAGGTGAAGCTAGTTTTAATGACTTTTGTATACTGCAGGCTATAGCTTGTGAAACTTACTCCAGTTGTAACTAAAGTCTTATTGATGTGTTTGTCATATTTTTTCTATCATTGTTCGATATCAGCAAAGTAACTAAAGGTGCAATGTTAATGTAGTGGAGTAAACGTATAATAAGTACCTCTGAATTGTTGTGCAGTACAAGAACACAGACGCATAAAATGGAAATACTCCAATAAAGTACCTATGAATCGTACTTTAGTACAGTATTGCGTAAATGTACAGTTACTTTACACCACTGTAACAACACAATTAAACATCAAGACTGATTCAAGTACAATATTTAACTTATGAACAATTTTAAACTGTTGCAAATTGCAGAATTATGTGGTCATGTGACGTCTCTGATTTTGACTCATCTTTATTGTTCTATGTTTCTAATATTTTGATTACTTTGATTGAACCCCTCACTGCAAAATGGAAACTGCATTGAAAACATATGAATGTCTCTCATTTTGTTTTGATTAATTTAGAATTCCTCTATTACTGTATGTGCAAATTGTACATTTCCTGAGGAAACTCCTTTAATTTCCTTTAGAGATAAAGCTTGGTCAGTTGGTTCAACCTGGAGATGCCAGCAACAGCTATTTCTGTATATTTGTATGTTTTGCGTATTGTCGTAGATCCCAACAATTATTTTTGTTTTAACAGGACATGTCTTTGATTTGCTGCAAATCAAAATTGAGCCTTGCAAATTATTTGCAAATTATTTGCAAGGCTTAATGTTATCCCTAATAGCAGGTGACAATCCCATAATTGTATATTTTATTTTTGTGAAGAGACACCCAGGTGGAACTTCTGACATGGGAGCTGTTGCGCCCCGGGCTGTTTCAGGGGGAAACTTCCGACCACTCCTCAGGTGCAATCTGGAAGAAGTACTCATCTGTGTTTTATAGGTGAGTAGTTGGTAAAAATGATCAATATTGACACTTGTAAAATGAGCTTCATTTCGATGAGTATCTTAAATATATTTCGTTATTTGTTCGAACATTGCTGTCGATCTTTAGAAACTTTTATATTCCGGCACTGCTTTGTTGTTTGTTTAGATGCCGCTAGGTGGGCGGTCGCCGTACCGCAGGTGTTTGTGTTTTTTTCACCTGAGTATAGTCTTGCAGGCAGGTTGCCAGGTTTTAGCAATAATTAGTGTTGCCTAGCACAGTTTTGTTATTGATCGATTGATTCCTCTGTAAGTTTGATAAGGCAACACATAAGGCTGCCTGTTCAACAACTAGTTCCCACCACAGAGACAGAAAAGTGAAAAGTTCAAACTCCTACCCCTCCCCATAGGTTACAGTTTGCTTTTGTAGATAAAGAGACACATCAAAATCAGAAACAGGTTTATTGCCAAGTAGATTAACACATACGAGGAATTTGTCTTGGGCCCTTTCTCATTTCTCTAATTCCCCTCCTCGACTCCTATCCTCGTGTTATAGTCCCGCCCACAGGAGATGCAAGCGGAGGAGTCGAGGAGGGGAAGCAGCAGGCGGTTAGAGAAATGAGAAATCCTCTCCTCTAAGCAGTCATTTTAAAGAGACGTCCATTAATGATGACAGGAGGCACAGCCCTCTGTCTGAAGGACAGAACTGTGTTCATGATGACTTACATATTTACTTTTAATTCATTGACAGTGATGTATAATGAGACAATAACAGGCTACAGATGCGGACATATATACACACACACACACACACACACACACATATATATATATATATATATATATATATATATATATATATATAGGTGTATGAGAGCACTGTAGTGCCGAGAGACGGGAGTCGGAGGCGGGGTATCGAAGGTACAAGCTAGACTTTTATTTAACATCAGAACAACATGTAAACAGCTTTCAGCCCGGGAAGATAAGACCGGGGGAAACAGGAAGTCCGGTCAACTCAAATGTCCGTGCGGAACAATACCCCAACCCATAGTTCCGTGGGTGAATAATGTCAATCACCACACAAGCCCCCCCAGAATTCACCCAAAGTCAAAACCCTCGCGCCTGGGAGGAAGTACCACCCGACCCCGGCGCGTACGGACCACAGGGGCCGAGGAGGGCAGGGCCGCAGGCGAGGGCAGGGGCGCCAACGAGGGCGAGGCATCCCCACAGGGGGCGGGGGGCGGGACATGGGAGGGCGGCCCCGACGTGGGGGCAGAGCCAACTCCAACGGCCTGGAAACGTCCACGTGAGCAGGCTTAATCCGATCAACGGACACAGTCTCAGGCCTGCCACCAACGTCCACCACCAGGCTCTTGTCCCCGACGTATGACCCTGAACGGACCGTCGTAAGGGGGCGCAGGGGACCGCGGTGAGCGTCGTGGCGAATAAAAACGAAATCCGCCGACCGTAATCCGGGGGACACCCGGAAAGCTGGGTTGCTGTGCTGCGACGTGGGGACGGGCGTGAATGTCCCGGCGGTCTCCAGCAGGGAGGAGCGCTGCCCGGCTGCAGACCAGGGCACAGTGGCGGTGGGAATGAATTCCCCGGGGACCCGTAGCGTCTGGCCATAGACGAGCTCCGCCGACGAGGACTGCAGGTCTTCCTTGGGGGCACACCTGAGGCCGAGCATAACCCACGGGAGCTTATCCACCCAGTTGCCGTCTGTCAATCCGGCACGCAGTGACGCCTTCATGGATCGGTGAAACCGCTCACACAATCCGTTAGCCTGGGGGTGATATGCGGTGGTGCGGTGCAGCTTGACCCCCAAACCCACAGCAACAGCGTTCCACAGCTCCGAGGTGAACTGAGAACCGCGGTCAGAGGAGAGGTCAGACGGGGTCCCGAAGCGCGCCACCCACGTGCCGATGAAAGCGCGGGCGACGTCGGAAGCTGACGTCGAGGTGAGGGGAACGGCCTCGGGCCAGCGGGTCGTCCTGTCCACCATCGTAAACAGGTAGGTGAAACCGTGAGAGGGGGGAAGCGGACCTACGAGGTCGACATTGACATGGTCAAACCTCCTCTCAGGAACCGCAAACAGCTCAAAAGGGGCCCTAGTATGGCGGTGGACTTTAGCCCGTTGACAAGCCACGCATGAGTCGACCCAGGACTTCACGTCCTTCTTAAGCCCCTGCCACACGAACTTCTGCGACACCAACTTCACGGACGGTTTCCTACCGGGGTGGGAAAGATTGTGAACCGCCTCAAAAACGGGTCGGCGCCAGTCCGTAGGGACTAGCGGTCGAGGCTGGCCCGTGGAGATGTCACACCACAGCTTCGCGCCCGAGTCACCGACCGTGACCTCCTCCAGTCGCAATCCCGTGACCGAGGCCTTGAGGGTCTGGACCCCGTGGTCAGAGGCCTGGTCAGCGCCCATGCGGAGGTAATCGAGGCCCAGCTGCACAGCTCCGATGACCGCTCTGGAGAGGCAGTCCGCGACCACGTTAGCCTTGCCAGCGATGTGTCGTATGTCCGTGGTGTACTCGGAGATGTACGAAAGCTGGCGTTGCTGTCGGGCGGACCACGGCTCGGCCACCTTGGACATGCAGAAAGTAAGCGGCTTGTGATCCACGAACGCCGCAAACTCCCGGCCTTCCAGCAGGAAACGGAAGTGGCGAACCGCCAAATAGAGACCAAGGAGTTCCCTGTCGAAAGCGCTGTACTTGCGCTCCCTGGGAGTCAACTGGCGGCTGAAAAAGGCGAGCGGTTGCCAGGCGCCGTCGACCCATTGTTCATGCACCGCGCCCACAGCGTAGTCAGACGCGTCGGTGGTGATAGCGATGGGGGCCCTGTGTGACGGGTGAGCCAACATGGCGGCTTCGCTCAGGGCGGCTTTGGTGGCATCGAAAGCGGCTTCCCTTTCAGCCGTCCAGTCTATGGCCTGGCCGGGGGACTTGTCCTTGAGGGCCTCGTACAGCGGGCGCATGGTGTGGGCCGCCCGGCGGATGAACCGGTGATAAAACGTCACCATCCCGAGGAACTCTCGGAGCGCCCGAGCTGTAGGCGGTCGTGGAAAGGCGGACACGGCCTCCACTTTCGATGGTAGGGGGGCGGCTCCATCTTTGCTGATGAGATGCCCGAGGAAGTGGATGGAGGACAACCCGAACTGACACTTTGCCGGGTTGATAATCAGGCCGTGTTGACTGAGCCTCGCAAAAAGGACACGGAGATGTGCCTGGTGCTCTTCAGAGGAGGAGCTGGCGACAAGGATGTCGTCTAAATAGACGAAAATGAATGGCATGTCTCTGAGCGCCGAATCCATCAGCCGCTGAAAGGACTGAGCTGCGTTCTTAAGTCCAAACGGCATACGCAGGAACTCGAAAAGCCCGAACGGCGTAATCACCGCAGTTTTGGGGACGTCTGAGGGGTGCACCGGAACCTGATGGTAGCCCCGCACCAGATCCACCTTGGAGAAAACCAGCTTGCCCGCCAGGTGTGCAGAGAAGTCCTGGATGTGAGGGACCGGGTAGCGGTCTGGCGTAGTGGCGTCGTTAAGGCGGCGGTAGTCACCACACGGTCGCCAGCCACCGGCTGATTTAGGGACCATGTGGAGCGGCGAAGCCCAAGGGCTGTCCGAGCGGCGGATGATGCCCAGACGCTCCATGCTGTCGAACTCCGACTTGGCGACCGCCAGCATGTCAGGGTTTAGCCGCCGGGCCCTAGCATAGACTGGGGGGCCTTCAGTGTCAATGTGGTGCTCTACCCCGTGTTTGGTAGTGGCAGCGGAAAAGGTGGGCTGCGTCAAGTCGGGAAACTCACTGAGAAGGTGCTGGAACTTGTCACCCTGTGAGAGTGAGCTGGAGAGCCCGCTGAATGACGCCTCGCCGCGGGTACATGCGAACGAGGCAAACGTCAGTGCGTCCACCAGGCGGCTGTTCTTGACGTCCACCAGCAGTCCGTGAGCGCACAGGAAGTCTGCGCCAAGGAGGGCGAAGGAGATGTCAGCCGTGATGAAATCCCACTTAAACCGCTGACCCTCGAAACACAGGTCCACTGTCTTTGTGCCATAGGTGCGGATAGGGGTGTCGTTAGCGGACGTTAAAGGTGGGCCGTGGCCCCCACCGGCGGCGTCCTCCACCGTAGCCGGCAGGACGCTCCGCTGGGCTCCTGTGTCACAAAGGAGTCTGCGACCAGAGAGGGTGTCCCTGATGAACAGGAGCCGGTTGGATGTGCCCACGCTCGCGGCCACTACCGAGCGCAGGCCTTGGCGTTTCCCGTTTCCTTGTAGGTGCAGGGGGGACGGCACATCCTCGCTTTCGCCCCATAGCGTGCATGGTAATGACACAGGCCAGGGCTGGAGTCGCTGACGTCGGCCCCGGAGCTTCTGCTAGGTGGCATGCCTCTACCAGGGAAGGAGCCGCTGCGTGTCGGGGCCAGCACCTCAGGGGTAAAACGCTGGGTGGCCAGGAAGAACCGGTCAGCCTCTTCGGCTAAAGCGCGTGGCTCAGTAATAGCCGTGTTAGCCAGCGCTGTCTGAACATGCGGCGGCATGTGCCGAAGAAACAGTTCTATGAACAAAAAATTGGGTTCTTCCGTACCTAGCAGGTTGAGCATCATTTCCATGTGGTCAGAAGGCTTGCTGTCTCCCAGGCTATGAATAGCGAGCAGGCGTCGGGCCCGTTCCGACCGTGACAGCTCGAAAGTCTTTAGCAGGAAAGCCTTGAACGCTGCATATTTATCCTGGGCAGGGGGAGATGTAATAAAGCCCACCGTCCGGGTCGCAGTGGAGCTTCCCAGTGCCGAAACGACGTGGAAATAGCGTGATGCGTCATCAGTTACACCGCGGAGGGCGAACTGAGCCTCCGCCTGTGCGAACCATGCAGCCGCAGATGTCTCCCAAAACTCCGGCAGTTTGAAAAAAACGGCGTTATTTGCCATGCTCGGTTCAGTCTCGGATCCTTCTACGAGACTTACGTCGGGGTCACCAATGTAGTGCCGAGAGACGGGAGTCGGAGGCGGGGTATCGAAGGTACAAGCTAGACTTTTATTTAACATCAGAACAACATGTAAACAGCTTTCAGCCCGGGAAGATAAGACCGGGGGAAACAGGAAGTCCGGTCAACTCAAATGTCCGTGCGGAACAATACCCCAACCCATAGTTCCGTGGGTGAATAATGTCAATCACCACAGCACTCTCATAATAACGTAACACTATCAGAGACTGGATATATCCCCCCCCCCCCTCTCTGGTCGCTACAATGAGGTAATGAAATTACAGGTAAACAGTAAGCAAAGAATACCAAACCAACTGAGACCTATTTGTCCGCTGCATCTACGTGCACACACACATACACACACACACACACACACACACACACACACACACACACAGACACACACAGACACAGACACAGACACACACACACAGTACCACACGCACCTACACACTGTACAACACGCACCTAAAGCTCCTAAAGCATAATATATATCAGGATACAGCCGTTGTGTATTTTATTATGTGAAGCACTAAATGGTTTTAGAAAAATATCGACTCTTTGTTTGTAGATATCTACTAAACTAAAGCATACAAATAAAGAGAGTAATGTAGGCCTGTTATACTGAGTGATATATATTATACACACTGCTCTGCTTTCTGCACGGACCTCGCAGCTGTTCCCACTGTAAACATCGCGTTTCAATAAAAGCAGTTAATAAAATAATATCCAGGGGATGCATGCAGAGCTGTCATTGGCTGAGATAAGTCTGGCCGTGCGTCACGACTCTTTTAAACATCACTGTTGCCGGAAATGCATCCGCAGAGGAGCCACGGACTGGCGCGGAGGACCCATCAGTGTATCCTCGATTATAGCTCCTCCAGAGAGCCTCCTCGATCCTCGGTCCTCGAAGTGCATTTAGAGAAATTAGATGTCCTTCAACATTGCGCGCTGAAATCCATTTCCGGGTCACTACCGGAGGACCGAGGATTTGAGGGGCCGAGGAGGGGAAATTAGTGAAATGAGAAAGGCCCCGGGTGTTGTTGGTGCATACATACACATACAAATAAAACAATGATAAAGAAAAGTGAAGAAAGAAAACCATTTCAAGAACACTATAATATCATTAAAATATAGCAATATTTACATTGAATATGGAGCATATGTATCAATAATAATAATAATAATAATAACTTATGTAAAAAGATTACATCAGAATCAGAATTCTGTTTTTACATTTAAAACATTTGTAAAAAACATGTGTGATGTACAGTGTTTGAACATTCAACCCTTCAACACATGTCCAATGAACATTAAATGAAAGCTAATAAAGTTTAAATTAGCTAAGTTTAAAAAGTAATCATTTGGCAATATATTTTTTCAGTATATGAATGATGCAATGCTTTCCACCAAACTTCCTGTTTCCAATCACATTGTGATTTTGAACAATATATAGTATTTTTCTTTTTCTTTTATATATTTAGGTTGTTTATACTGAATAACTGAAAAAAAACGATGCGTCCTACAGTATACCCATTCAGTCACATTTCCTCCAGCCACATTGTCAATTGTAACACTACCACCAGGTGGTGCCACTGTAAGGGGTTTTACAGCCTGTTGCAGCTTCACAGCAGTAATGGACAGTCACTGCTACTACCATACTCTGTCCTTTGCGTGGTGGGTAGAATGTGTGAATAAGTTGAATAGTCATCTTTAGTTTGATAATTGTACTACTTGGACTTAATCTTAACTAGATACATATCCACAATGGTATGTTATGCACACACAGAGCCATTATCATTTGGATGTATTGTGTTATCAGCAGCGTTTGACAGGCATTAAATGTGCATTTCTTTTGTGATTCTGGAGGAGTTTTGTGATTTTTTCGAGAATTATGTCAGGGATGTATAATTTAAGACATGGCTATTTCAGGGAGGTTGAGTGTAACAAAGGACTCCATCATGGTTGGGATATCTAGGATGAAGTGATTTTGAAGGTTGACACATCCTAGAGAGTAAAATACAGGATGTCAAGGAAAATGCCCCTTTCTGCCAGCTGCTTCTGTTTCTTTGTTTGGCTAACCATATGAGACACATTCATCAAACACGAGGCCACAAAGTGATATTCTTATCCATCCATCAATCAATTCATTTTGACCGTCAGCGTGATGGATATAATTCCATTGAAATGTTTTTCATTGAACGTCTGAGGCAGACAGGCAGTGTCCTAATGTAGAATCTTTATTATTTATTAATTATTGTGCCCAAGTATTTTAATAAACACTGATTGTTTTATACTGTATCAAAATGATGGCACAAGGATTTACATACAGTAAATAAAATGCGCATTTTAATTAAATTAAACTTTTTACAATGATATGTAGTTAATTTATGTCAAAAAGATCCACACATGAAGATGCTTAATGCTGTTAAACTCTCAGACCTTATCCTGCAATAATTAGCACAGTGTCCACTTCAAGTCTGCCGTTGGAGGTCTTTTCAACAGTTAAGGGGTCAAACACAGAGTCATATGTGATCCTTGACCCCAACTAAGAGGTGAAGTCGTGAAGACAAGCCGAGTTTAAAGTGGTAATCCACTATCCTGATCCCTTCTTGAACCTTTAGTCACGCAGGGTCACTGCTGTTTTCGCTATCCTTACAAAAATGATAAGTCAGTTATAGTGACTGGAGGTGCTTTCTTGTGTGTGTATGTACAGAAATCTGCTGAGGCAATTTTTTCGTAGCTGTTGTTAGCTTATTAGTTGACTATTTTTTGATAGATGCCAAGTCTTTATAGATTAGATATTGGTATATTAATAATTTGCTTTCCTTTGAACGTTTAATTGTTTGTTAGGTTTTGTCTTCATAACAGGATTCAGGAAACTGGAATTCAGCCGTCAACAATTTTACTTTTTTTACCTACAATTTTCCTACAGTGATGTGTAAAAAATATTTAAAAGTCTAATGTAATCGGTGGTTGCCACCTCAGTTTCAACGTGAGTATTTTCAACAAAACATGTTGTTTATTAAAATGAAGCAAAGATTGAAACGTTTTTATCAAAAAACCAGAATTAGTAAATGTTGTAGAGAATAAGTGAATCAAAGGGTTTATTGGATCCAAGTGTCAGGTACTAAGGGTTTTATATGTAAATGCTTGTCAAAAAGAGTTAGGTGTGCATTTCAGATCAGTGTCAGATATATTTGTAGACATTTGAATAGCAGGCAGGCAGGACAAGACACTGACTTATGTTTTTAAATTAAACTTGAATTCATAGGTTTTAAAACCCTCCTTTAACAACAGTAAAGTAATCAAGTAAAACAATATATATTTACACTTGCATCATAATTGTGCATCATTTTGGATTTATATCCAATTTACAGTTTGTATTTACATTCAGAATGCTCAATAATTATATTAATGTCATAAGTTGCTTAAAAACAAAGCATCATTTTAAACAATTTTGTAGAAAACACAACGATAGAAAAAAGCAATCGTTATAATAATTTTCTTTTTACATATTAACAATTTATAACAAAAAGGCTGGACTAAGGTTAGCAGTGATATACTGTATGTACATATGATCTGCACCTTTAAAAATGTGATAAAATAGTTTGAATAGTATTTTAAGAAAATATAGGAGTGTCTATTATTATTTGTTTAATAGATTCAAGAGAGGATAAAGTAGTGTTTTTGTGTGTTAACACTGTTACAGTTCCACAACATTTTTCAAGGGCTTTTGTTCCTATCGTTGGGCAGTTCTAAACAACTTATTTCAGTCTGTGATTATTCAACTGCATTTGCTGACCATGTATCCAAAGTGAGTCCAATGTTTCAGTTGTAAAATGTGTGTTTGATATATTTGATGTGTTTTGGTCAAAGTCTGGATTTTGTCCTTTGAATTAGTCCACATGGTTAAGGCCGACAGTTTGTGCTCAGACACTTCAGAACTGTGCACTCTTTCTCCGCTGCTCCAGCACCCATCCTGCAGGGTTCATGTCTAACTGCAGCATGTTGAGCACCCAGGGGTCCAGCTGTGCGCCTCTAATAAACTCCTCCATGTTAATATGACCTAAGGAACACAGTTGAAGAAGGATTTATGCTCTATGCTGAAGCACATTGTTATTCTACCTTATTTTGTCACAACAGCAGTCCTTGTTACATGATAAGGGATGCTTCATAAAATGCTTACCATCATTGTCGGTATCCACGGCTCGTAATAATCGATCCACGGCCTCGTCTACTGTAAGCTTAAAATCGTCCTCATCCTTCTTTGTGCCTTTCTTTATCTTATAGATGCTCTAGGTGGAAAGAAATAAACCAAAAGTTGTATTAAACTGAAAAAATAAGCCCCCATAATAGCCCAGCTACCGCCCTAATGATGCAATAGTACCCTACATTTCCAATATTGAATTGAGTTTCTAGGATGATGTATGATGTCTTTACTGCAGCATGGTGTTCCCTTTTAGTTTGAGCTATTTTTGATTGTGGGAAATATTTTACAATTTTAAACACTTGCATAATTTGTCAGTAAATGTTTTTTTTATGTATCTGTTTATACTCAAGATTGGAGGCAACACATTGACAGCCTTCAAACCAGTTCGCACATTTTTGGTTTTGTATTATGTTAGCCTTTTATATTAATCAGAGAATAGCATGTTTTAATACAGTGCATATATATTTTATTATAATAAATACATATACCAGTTCACACTTGGACCTGAAACATCAAGGTCTGGATAATCAGCTTCTCCATTAGAATGAACACTTTTCACATGTACTATCCCACCTGTAACTATAGCAGATTGCAGATACCATGGTGAGGCTAAACACCAACTATTAAATTGAAATATTGTATATTACTTATTTCCATTAAAACAGATCTTGTCCTTCCTCCCTCTCTGGTTTTCCTTCTTCTCCAGAAGAGGTGAGACTAAATCAACGTTAGATTATAGTGAATTTACCTAAGGTGTAAAAGCTACACATGAATATGACATTTTGATTTGATTAAACTGAATTATCATCAGACATGTCATAGTACAAAAAGACTAGGTGTATATATCTAAAATGATTAATAACTGAATTCCTTTGAGCTCTGTCAGAGGCCTGGTATTTTTCATTCTGGCTCACAGTCATAATAGTCTTAGTGGGACACAATGCTGTTGATACCTGTTAATTTCCTACAATGACAAAATACATTTGTATTTATTTGCAGTGTAGTTAAAATGGGAGAATTATTAGGGATAGACATGATAAAGTCCACAGAGCTGAACAGTAGAAAAGTCAAAGATATAAATATTGGAAGTATCATATGAGTTCAAATCAATGATGTGCTCTTATGATCTGTTTTAAGTTTAGGCTTTAAAGACCCAGTGAAGTGTGCGCCGGTGCATGATCTGTTATGCTAATACGTATAGTAATGACCAAAATTGTCCATTGGAACCCATATAAAAAGATGTTGGAATAGCAACGAATTTGACGAGTTGGAATTTTCCGCTGGGAAACCTCCGCCTTCGTGGGCGTGGCTTGCGATCTACTGCGTGACGTCAGAAGATGGGCTCAGCCGAAGTGTTTACATTCACCACCGTTCATTTTGTCTCTGTTTCAAAGTGGAATTTACCAACGTTTTTGAGCGAGTATTTTATTGGAAAGTGTTTCGCAGTCGACTGGAAGTGATTGCCAATCGAGGAAACCTGACAATGGAGGCGACAGTGAAGAAAAAGGGAGGAAAAACACACGGGAAGCGATGCATTGCCGCTGGCTGTGGTAATGTCAATTCTGCCGAAGTGGCGATGTTTCTGTTACCAAAAGATGAAGGTGAGTGGCTGGTGTTATTGTTTCGTAGATTCGTAGATTGTTTATGAAAAATAAAGGCCACTGTGTTTGTGTCTATAACAAGACTATCATGGCGGCGGCAGAGCTCAAGTCGAGTTTCTCCGCCTGGAGATATTCTCACTATTTCACTTTTGTCGAGCACAAAGAAAAGAACGTTTTAGTTAAATGTAAGTTGTGTCTTGGCGGGTCAAAGATCCTATCGACTGCCCAAAACAGCAATTAAAATCTGTTGAAACATCTGCAGAAACAACATGCTGGGACGAAGCTAGTAGCTAAGACCACAGACCCAGACTCATCCGACGCCACTCCACCTCCACCTAAGCAACAGCGGCTGGATTGGCACTTTGAAACATATCTTTGTGTTTGTGTTTGTATAGACACATTGCTTAGCAGAGTTCAGTGATGCAAATGCATGTCAAGTTGATCAACAGGTTGTATTATTCTCCGATGCAATAACAGTACTGAAATGAAGGCTACAGTATAAGGGCATTAATGGGTGCCCTTTTTTAAGTAACTAAAAAGTTACTTTTCACAGTAACGCATTACTTTTTGGTGTAAGTAGTGAAGTAACTAGTAATTGTAACTAGTTACTGGTTTTCAGTAACTAGCACAACACTGCATGTGAACATGAATGTTGCATCATGCTATGAACAGATGAATGTATGATCAGGTGATGGCCAATCCTGTGTGTAGATCTACTCTAGATCTATGACAAAATATTGTCCTCAACTAAATTGACTTCCATGGCCACTTTCCTCATCTATCCTGTCCGAAAAGCTGTCAAAATCACTCATTTCTCTCGCACCAGTATCACTTTCCGAAGGCTCCGCCATGTTTACAATCACAACTGGGCCCATCTTGTGACGTCACAGCCGCTATCGTCTGCAGCAGTGGTAGGCTCAGACTCTGAAAAATGTGCGATGTTTATCTCGTCCCTCGCACTTCCTAAAAAATTATTTTAGCCATGAACAGGTACAATTATATGTAAGAAATGAAACTGCCATTTCATTTTGGCGCAAAAAAATGCACTTCACTGGCACTTTAAACAAAATGCTGTTCAGAAGAGGAACTTTCTGTAAGGGAATCCCCTCTTTTGAGCTCAGTATTTCGGTTGCATCCAACACCCACAAGACATTTTGTTGTATTTAAGTAGACTTACATTGATAATGGCTTTTAGTTCATCCCTGTCCACATAGCCATTGCAGTCTCGGTCGTACACCTTGAATGACCAGTGCAGTTTAGGCTCCAGTTCTCCCCGGAAAACAAGGTTCAGTGCTGCCACAAACTCAAGGAAATCAATTGTGTTGTCCTGAAAGGTACAGTAGGTTGAATGAGAACTATTGGGTTACATATTTCCATTTTGGTAAAGATGAACAATATGCCAGGGTCTTACAGCTATTATGGTCTCACCCTATTTCTGTCGAAAGCTCGAAACATGCTCTCCGCATAATCGGACGCTTCTCCTGTTGCCGCCACACCAAAGAAACGCTTGAACTCATGCAGAAAAAGTAGTCCACTTGGGCACTCCAACACAAATTCTTTATACATGTCCTGAATTATTTGGACATCAACATCCTTAGAGTTCTCTGTTTGCTGAATCTGCCCCATGGCGGGCCTGTATATCAGCAGACCATCGTCCTGAAACCTTTGGATGTACAGTCCCCGATGGGCTAGTCTGCAGTGGGTATATCATACTCCTGGAGTTTTTTTTTTAACCCTCTTGAATCCCAATGCTCCTGTTTGCCAATGAGAGAGGTGATTAGTGCGGCCTTAGGATTACCATGGTATTATGTTGGTGGGGTTTCCTTTCTGAGTTAAATAGGTAGGCAGGTACCTGTGCATATAAGAAAACTTGTAGGAAGGTCAGGCATCATTCCAACAAGCAAAGGAAAAGGTATGTGTTCCAATAGTGGTGCACATTAAAAAACTAAAAAATCAGCAATGTTAAAGGAAAGCGATACGTGGGACACTTGGATGGTCAACATTAATGCTGACATATATAGTTAATCCTTTTCTGGAAACATGGGGGAACTGCAGCAAACTGTGAATCCTTGTAACATATATTCCCCTACTGAATACTGGAAAAACATGGCTCTTTAGCAAGTTGATGTTCCACTTTCTTAAATTTGAATGTCTGGTTTTCAGAGCTGGTCACTTTGTTTTTGTTTTCATAAGAGTAACACTTTTGACATTACAAATAATAAGTGAATCCTTTGGTAAAAAAGAAAAAAACAAACGTTCATTAATGCAGCTATAAAGGTAAAACATGCAATTTTTAGATATGTCTTTTATGATCTTCAGATATTTCGTCTAGCGCCACTTTTATGTTGACATATATGAATTTGAGTTGAATGCTTTAACAACTAATGGATACAAATTGCAATTCAATTTGGAACATTTGTGTGAGGAACTGAAAAATCTAGGAACCCCTTGACTCTCCCTGTAGACATAGATGTCGTCATGTTTAATATTAATCAAACTGACCTGCTGCATCACTTAATACTATGACTCTGATATAAAACAGGTAACAACTAAATTGTATCCTGGCCTGTCCTGGAAACTCTATTTGCCAAATGGCTGGTTTCCAATTCCATTTCCATCTTTAATAGTATTTGTCTGTACGACTAAAAGATACTAAGACGCTAAAGCGGTCTAGGTCAAGCTTACTTTGAATTGGTATATCAATCTCTTTAATTAGATTACATTAAGGAGACAAGATCCCTCAGGCTCCGTCAGTGTGTCCAAATCAACCATGGGGGCCCAATTCGTTTTAAAATAATTGATGGTTACTTGTTAGTTCCTGTTTATATTACTTAATGGTCCATCACACCTTATGATATGGTGCCAGTAACTACTCAGGACACAGTAACCTGTCACCAAATGTGGTTATTAAGATGCTGAGTTGCAGCAGAAGAGAAGGCCCGGTCACAACAGGTCCGGATCTTAGTCCTGGTGGGCTTTAGGGTGTTTGCATCTCCAGACCTGAGGCAGCGGGTGGGGATGTGACGGTGGAGGAGGTCAGAGAGATAGGGAGGGGCCAGGTAGTTGATGGCGTTGAAGGAGGGGAGTGGTATTTTTAATATATTCTGACTTTGACTGAGAGCAAATGGAGGTTATAAAGAACTGGAGTGATGTGGTCCGGCGACGGTGGAGGTGAGCAGACGGGCGGCAGAGTTCTGGACTTATTGCAGTTTTTGGTGATTTTGTTTGGTAGAAAGTAAAGATTAGAAAGTAAAGACATGTTTTTTACTTACCATTTGTACTGTGTAATTAGTTTAGGATTGTTATCATGCTGATGTCTTATTGGCTGGTAGTCAGGACACTGTATTAACGGTGTGATCCTCGATACAATCCCTGAGAAGTCATTAGAGGTTTCTACTGTTAGATAATCCCACAACAGCAGGGCCACTCCGATGATGTCTTTTATCAACTTGTAAAGCACCTCTGATCATGATGTGATGTGTTTCTGGCTCTTCACACTAATGTATTTGACATTTATAATATATTTAAGAATTTGAATAGAGGGATACAAAGTTTGCATCCATACGGAATAAAGTTATTGGTAGAAAGTTTTCTTTGGCGAATTATTGATCATACTGTGGATACTTCCAGTGTTTGTCCTTATAAACACTCTGACTCAGGTTTGATCTGTATATCTTTTAGCCTTGCGATTGGTATGCTTCCTATCCCTAACACAAATAGACTGTGGCAGTAGAACATCTCAACCTAGGTAAGAATGACTTCTTTACCCCGATGTACCCATGTCACAAAGTGAGTTCATTCAAATCTCTTTGAAAAAAAGCAGTCTCAAGCATCCCATTGACATGCATGCAAATGGTCAATTTGTTTAATACATTTCCACTCCAATTATTGTAAAGGTCTTGTCATGTCAAGACTGAGTTTTTGTGATTTGGGTGAAAATCTTTTATTTTTTAAATTTTGTTTTGTAATACTATACACATTAATGCAGCAATTGCATGTCAAACCACCTGTGGTCTTAAATATATACAAGACCTTCAGGGTAGAACTTAAATAAGCAGCTCTGTCCTGGCAAAGTTTAGACACGGTTTTTACTTAGCGTGCCGCTAAGAGGATTTAATAAAAGCCATCGGGGTTGTTCAACTAATTTGTTGAAGTTGCCGAGGGAAAACATTTAAACAAGAAGAAATAAAACAAGATTGCTTTTGGACTGCAAAACAATATGTTTTTATAATGCACACCACATTCATATAGTTCAATTTTGTAATTGACATTATTTATTGTTTTTATAGGGACAAGATCATAGCATGACCCAATGTATCACACCACAGCATGTAGCCTATACTTGTTTGCAATGGCGGTTCCTACATGGGCCTTTAAAATAAAAAATGTAATTGTATTTAAATTATATTTTGGTTGTTATCGGTTAAGTCAACATGTAACTTTTCATGTAGCTGACATAGTTCCACAATATAATTATTTCACATTTCTGGAATTTGTAATACACTCTTTTTAAGAGGAGATCTTAAATTATTTCTAGTCATACTTCCTAGGGTTGATTCAGTTTGTGTCTGGGTTCATGATTTGTTGGCACTGTGTCAATTATGTTTCGTCAACACATAAGGAAGACTGAGTCAAACTAACAAGATTAGGCTTTCAGGTGAGGGATTTTCCTCACAGGGGTCTGACTCTCACTTCCGCTGCTGATCTCATATGACCCTTCTATATAACCACTCGTGCACAGTGTGAAGTTTTTACCTTTACATAACTGGTTTAATCTATTTTATTATTATTTTTCTACATAAGGTAAACACTATTTAAAGATTGAAATTACTTCTACCTCCTGCTGAAGCAGAAAGGCAGGAACAGGTGTCCATCTAAAGCAGATTCACTTCTAATATGGCTCATATGCTTTGTATTTTTGTTAAAAGCATACTGTTTTCAAAAGTTTTGGATAAGGGTAAAATGTCAAGAATATTATGATAAGTCTTATTTGTAACCCTTCAAATTCAGTAACATTATCCTATATGTCTGTTTAGGACCAGTGCCAGACAAACTTTATATAGAATGAACGCCCTGCTTGAGATTTTCTCTTTTTATGATCATTATTTTTGACATCATTATTGCCGTTTATTTAAAAAAAGTTACCACATAGATAGACAGGGTTTTTTTTTTAAGGGGACATTATGAATTTATGCTTAAAAGCACAATATAAATTAACCATGTCCGATAATGTCCACTAGATGGTGATATTGGTTCAATGCTTATTTTAGTCTGAACACTTTAGTGTTGTTATTAATTTTCACACATTATTGCTGTGAAAATACTCTCCTTCATCAGAAGCAGATGATACAAATATATGTATTTATTAAGTCTTTCATATAATTCAACTGAAATTATATAGATATTACTTTCCAATGCAGTGATCAACATACCAATGAAAAACATTGAGCATGTTATCATAGTTCTTTCTCTGTCGCTTAACATTATTACACATAATATAATATGCAGTACTATATTGCCATACAAATTGATACATTCTGCAGTGTCACTGTCTCACTGCATTGTTTGAATTATTGATGATGATAGAAAGAAACAAAAAATTGCCCTTTTACCAAAGATGTGTTCTATTTCTCATGTCCTCCTTCCACTCACTCCAAAATGATTTGTACAAAATACATGAGATGATACAGATCAAACAAAATGCTGTAAGATGTGTATCACACAGCATATTAAATGAACATGGTATAACCTAGAGTTGCATCCATGCCCAAGCCCACTTTTTGAATTTCAAATCCACTTGAAATATTCTGCATACTAAAACTCTACGACCTTGGTAGTTCAACAACGCTTCACATATGACCCTGATTTCAGCTATTGGATTTGGGCCTAAGGACCTAAGTTGCATGTCAAATTTCTTTCTTGCCCTCTTCCCCTATATAAACATTTTTACTTTAAAAAATCTTACAAAAACAGCGAAAAAAAACTGTCCCTAAATGTCCACTCGGTAGCTTTACTGAAGCATACCCAGTGGATGGGGATTGCTCAGTTGCGATTACTTGGCATAAGTATGGAACTTTGACTTGTGTTCATAGGGATATTTGATAAACAAAAATGTATTGCGTGCTTGAAAACATGTTAAAGGGGCCCTATTATACTATGTCCATGGTTAATTATTGTATTTTATGCCTCTACTGTGACATGTCTCCATGCTTTAATGTTCAAAAAGGTCTTTATTTTTCTCATACTGCTTGTGCTGCATCACCTCTTTTGACCCTCTGTCTGAAACCAGAGCCCAGACTGCTGTGATTGGTTAGCTGGTTGTATCAGTTGTGATTGGTCTATCTCTTAGAGATGTCCCGCCCCTTAGCCTATCATAAACAATGTGTTGGAGCGCTAGCCAATAGATGCGTGAGTGTTACGTAGTTAGTTTGTTATGTTACCAAAGTAAACAAAGCACTACAATGGAGGCATTTCAGGCAGTCAATACAAATGTTATGACTTAAAACTGAAATCATGCAGTGTTTTGCGAGTTTGCGGACACCCTAAGACTCAGTTTAAGACTTTTTTCTAAACGCTGTTGAATTACAGATTATGATCACAACTGTGGTTTAAATCCCTAAGGCCGATATTTTTAAGCGATATCATGTAAGCACTTGAATGTCTTCTGGGTGATGACCGAAGATCACATCAATGGCAGCACCAAAGCTCCATTCATCATACCTTTTTCATCTATTACTCGTATCTTGTAAGAGCTTTCTGTGCGTGCTTATTTCCTCCATCTGTTACCATCTGTCAATAAACTGTAGGGGGATTCTCTTTTTTTCTTCCAAAGTTCAGATGACAAATGGCATGCTGCACATCTTTTTAATGTAAATAACAAAGGCTTGTGTTCTTTCGAGCAATTCAGAGGTATACCTATATGTATATTTGACATAAAGTTTGGTTTAATTTGTAGATATTTCACCGGTCCTTCTTTTAGGACAGATCTTGCCCTCCATGGGATAAACTAAATTATTTAGCTATCCTTTTAAAGAGCAATGCAGGAAGATAGGGTAACTTTTTTTTTTGAAGGTTTCTTTTCAGAATTTCAAATGCTTTTTATTACAACTCAGATTATTCAAATTGTCTAAGAGAGCACTCACTGAATTGTAGCATCCTTTTCAGATATACTCCAAAACAAGTAGAGCCTCAAATCCTGTATTAAATCCATTAATATCAAGGTACTGTATGCATTATGTAACACTCTAAAATATAAACCTATTCAGCAACATAACTCATGATGTCATTTAGATTATTTTAGAGAAACCTCATTAAAAATGGCATTTCAAATAACACAAATACATGAATGCATATGTATGAAAGAATATATTTTCAAGATGGCTCCACAGGCAACCAAGCTCCTACATTTGGTGGCTAAAGTACACTATTGGTGGCCCAAATTTAAATGCATTACTGTACATACATAATAGAATGGGATGTTGATGATCTTAATCATTTTCTCACATTTATTTTCAGGCAACATAGCTGCAAGGTGTGCATTTATGCACCGTTTTTGTAGTCTACTTTTCCCATGAATTGTGATGTGGTGCTTCCTAAAACTATCAATTCAGTTGAACAGCTATATCTATTGGCTTGTTGGGAATTCTATTAAATACACCTATTGCTTCGGGATTGCTGGTTGTATCAAAAGCACATTTTAAGCCATAACATCACTGTAAAGAGTACAGAAATGTATTAATTGAAGCAGACAATTTAAATCATCTTACATAACTTTAGAGAACATCATTTGAGGCCCATTTAATATAATCGTCCTTGAAACTGACATCAGACCTTTTTAAAGAACAGGTCTTTAAATCTCCCTGGTTCAAACTACAGAGGACTTGAGAAGAAGACTGCTAATTATATTTATTGTTTGATTTCAATAGAGATCAATTACATTTCTCAGTGTATCGCCAGTTTCATCCATCATTTCATGAGACAAAATCAAGGTCGACGAATTGTTCTCTTCCTTTCTCTTCTAGCTTCTCATGATGAACAGTCTGTAGAGGTCAATGGTCACCACATCTTGTGATGAAAAGAAAAGAATAACACAGATGATGGAACGAACTATTGATTTTTAATTTCTCTCTGCACAAGGTTCCGTCAACACGTGTGATTCTTTGTGAGTAATGCATCTGGGAAATATGTTCATAAAAAAGCTGCCATTGGGAGAAGGGGAGAGGTTATAATGAAACTCTAATTGAATTTTTCACTATACGATATTAATAATTCTAAAAAACCAGCACATTTGTTGTACACAAGTGTTGAAAACCTCTCATACTGTACTAGATTAGTTTATTTAATGTTTTAATTGTTTAATGGAACAAAATATTAGAAACACCTAATTATAATGCAGTCCAGTCCAACATCACAAACAAATTGTATACAGTAACTTCTTGCTGCATCTTAATGGAATCAAAAAACCAAAGGAAAAACAAGATTCTCCCTCAGCCCTGTTGGTGTTTGGCCATGCAAGTTGTTGAGTGTTTGTATGCCTTGGTTATCTGACATCGATATGTAACAACAACAACAACCAACATAGATTTAGACTTTAACATGTTCTGCACATGCTTGTTTTAAAGCCACTTCCATTTTAGGATAGTGTTTCATTTTCTACTGAGGCCTGCAAGCACCTTTAATACCTTCTAAATAGTGAATGCAGTCATTTTGTTGGTGGTTTGTGTTCCTGAGTTCCTGAAAGTGTGTTTATGAAGCTGTTTTCTTGTGCAAGGGATGTTGTGGGGATTGGAGGCAGGGTTTGGGTTGAGAGCTATAGGAAATTCTGAATCATTTATACAGTTTGATCCCAGCAGTATACTGCTGAGCTGAAGTAGGAAAAACACCCAAAGGTATGTGAAGGAGGCTACAGAGAGACATCAAACTGAAAAGCACTGGAACAAAAACATTGGCCGGTGCTGAACAATATCCTAACATGCTGTTATCAACATAATTTTTATCGTTACATTTGAGTTAATGGATCCAGAAATGCGTCCTCAGGTTTAGAATCAGGTATTTATCTGAGTTGGTTACCTAAAGTTGCATATATATTTTCGGCCTTTAGGGTATTAATATAGTCCCCACAAAAATCGTTCAAATAATATAAAGGTTATACAGGCTTTCTCTACTCACAGGACAATATCTTATCATCAGGCTTTTTAACACATTCAACAGGGACATTACTAGGAATTAAATTCAGCCGGGGACTTTGAGAGTGAGAGGCCTTTAATGCAGTTCCCGAAGGGTGCAAGCCAACATTTTTAGCAAGTCATTTTAACACTCATTCGATTTTTGTGGTATGAAGTGAATCCGATTTTTCTCAGTTTGTATAAGCACATCACCACTGCACCAAATCAGAACTAATCCCACCATTAAAGCCAAGGTGAGCTGGTACACTAAGACACAGTTTACTGCAAAATACTGCTAACTTTTGGACCAAAAATTGTCAAAAAATAGAATGCAAAAATAGTTACAAATGCTTCAATTTATATCAGATTCAGATACTCGATATCTTTCAACTCGTAACCATAAACTACAATAGAGCCATGATGAAGAAGCATTGGGCCAATCAGATTCAAATAGAAAACTATGATCAGTCCAATTTTGGACGGGTTGCTCATTCTCCCCTCAATATTGAAAGTATTGGATTGACCCAGTCTGCTGCTGCACTGAATGCAATCCAGATCTTTCAAAAACATGATGACCACCTGATTTCTGTTTGTTGCTCAAAACTGGATATAGGCTAAATAATGAATTAGTGAATCAGCGACAAATAAAATAAAATAATGTTCAGTAATCCAAAGAATCCTAGGAAAAAATATATTTTGTCAAGGGCAGTAATAAATCACTGGAAATCCTTTAACCCCACCAGTCATAAATTCAAACACCCGGCTGAATAACTCTTGAAATCACTTAGAGTAAACCGTGTTCAGACCAATATTAGCACTGCCACACATTCACTCTAATGATGCCACTGTGTTAATACAGCAGACTGCTGACTAACCAAAAAACAGAGTTGAAAAAGAGTTGTCCTTCATAAACATTGGACCTGTCTCAATGATTGCCCTAACATAATTCAGCAACATCGGGAAAAAAAGACAAAACAAACCTACATATGTATTAAAGGCACAATTGTATTGTTCACCTTACCTCACATTCACAGATAAATACCAAAAGTGTAAAAGGTGGATTTAAGGAACACAAGTTGTATTCAGTGAAAGTCAGGAAGGCTCAGATTAATTTCCTTTTGTAAAAACCTTTCAGGCATTGGTTTAAATCTGTCAGTTGGTCACTTGAGAGATAAGAAAACCATCACTATCATTTTCACCATGGGACATCCAGTCTTAGGCCAAGATCAGCAAATTACCAAATGAGTTAAATTAAGGCAGAACAAGTACGTGTTATAAGTGAGACTGTTTATTTGTCTGAATTTAAACATCACAACGACCTTAAGTGTGCCCATGGCATCCTGTTTTATGAACCCAGCTGTTGATACTGTTGTCTCTCTCTGTCCTTCTATCTTGCACTCTCTCCATCAGTAATTTGTGCATAGCCATGAGCAAAATGTAGGCCTTTGTTGTTGGGCTGTGGAGTAAAAAAAAGATTTTCTGCAGCTATAGTTTTTTCTCTTTGGTGAGAGAAGCAGGGTGCGGTTAAGGAGGATTAGAGCCAGCAGGGCTTCTAACAGGAGTCTGTTTTCACTGTGGCCCTGGAGTCGTTAACACAGAACAGAGATATCCCACACCTAGGTGTTTCTTTATACTATCTACTATTTAGTACCAGCATTTGAAAAAAAATGTCAAGCAACATTACGTTTCCTTGAAAAATGTGTGAATGCTCAACAGCGATGTCCCCCATAAAACATTGGGTAAAGTTGAAAGTTGGTAATAACAGAAACATTTCAAACCAAAGGCAGAGAGAACTGTATTGAAATCGAGGCTTTTATGACACTAATCTCAACGCCAAATCTTTAATTAATCTACATCCATTACAATAATGTGAAATAAACATTAAGTTCATAATGATACGTCCTCATGCATGACTTGTACATTTGGTACATCAAGAAATAACTAATGTATAAATAATGTATAAACACACTTTTGAACTTCAAATATGTGTCATGAGGAGTTTTTTTTGGTTAACTCTGTGATCTAGAAATGAATAATTGCGGCCAAACTGGAATTTTACTTCCACAATGTAACCTGAGGTTAACACGGACAGCAAAGAATACATTGAAGTCAAAAAACCCAGATAGTGTTTGCCTAATGAGAAATTATTATCTTTAGGCTACAGTTTATTACAGACAGCAGAAATACATAAATGATTGTCCATGTTTATCCCTCTCTAGTGTGTTGCCTGTTTGCTTCTTCAGTCAAAGTGGTCACAAACTGCACTCAGGGGGAGGGAGGTTTTGCCCTATACCCCATCATTAACCTTTGTCTCCCTTCCCCAGACACAATGACATGCACCAGTGAATATCGACCACATGGCTAAGCAGACAGAGAGGGCAGTAGTGTGTGCATGTGTGTAGGGGCCCATGGCGGTTATCTGTAAATCATGTCCTTTGTCTCTAGAAACAGTGTTTGGGTCAACGGTCACAGACACAGTCCTGCTTTTCTTTCTTGCAAGTACTGACCATTCAACTTCAGAGGGAGATTCACTTAAAAACAAAGCCTGGGGTAGAAAGGGAGGATTAGTTAGTGTCCAACCAGTGTTAATATCAGCAGCGACTTATTTATGTATGAACATACATTTTATTGATTTGATTATTATACTATATAAGACTGTATGTATTTCCACAATGGTTTCAACTGAGTCAGATGTTTTATTTTTTTATTTTACAGATATATTTTTGAGGATATATTGCTGATTTCTGATATTTTACTTACTTTTTTGAATAATTTAACTGGTTCTTTTGTGATATTTTATTAATAAGTTGGCTTTCATGAACTCTGTGCAATATATTCAGTAACAGCTGGGCCAACCACCTAAAAAAAACCCATTATTGATTGACTGATGTGGTGTGATTCGATAATCATCCCCATTGACTTGCCAAATACATTTTACTTTTCATTAACTGGATTCAAATAGCTAGGCAGACTAACTTTCCATGAATCTGATTTAGTGTCATTTTAGGTTAAAAGCAATATTTAACATCCACATTGAGTGATTATTGGGATATCATTTAGAGTATTTTTCTCCCTGTCGGCTGCCTTGCTTTTGGGAAAAGTCAGGGTGTATGGTAGGTTAATCCTGGCATTATGCAACACAGATTTCTTCTCTTACACGTATCTGTTTCTTTCGAGAAGCTAAGAGGCTCTAAAAGCATTCTGTTTTTGTAATAACTGCCATGTGAAATTGGTCCTAAAGGAGCAAAAAAGGGGAGGATGAAAATATAACAGAGAGCAAAGAGGCCAGAGGGCTTGTATTATCAAAAATATAGATGAAAATGGCTCTTCTATTGCATCAACCTTTCTCTGTGAAATACATAATTATATACATTACCTGATATAGATCTTATTTTTAGTTTTTCCTGTCCTTTGGCGCTTTTTATCAGAGCGTGAGGGAGATTAGGAAAGTGAAACACAACATGGGAAAGTCTTGCTGCAACTGTTATAAATTAAGTAACATGTATTTTATCTTTGTGTCCTGTGATTTTGAAAATAAAATATATTAATATAAATCCCAACATCAGTACACTTGCACCCATCGCGAAAAAGGCTAATTAGCCCCACACTAAAGACGTTTAAAACCAAGTCGGTATGTGGTCTTCGGTTTTAAGCCTTAAGTTTATAATTTTCGCCATTAACATCATATTTTGTTACAACCAGAAATAACACAAGAGGGTATATTAAAGTACAACACTTAACCAGACATGTCTAGCCGACCCAAAATGTGCAATTTACCTCAATGACCTGAAAAATCACTGTGAAAGGTTTAACATTTTAAGACGAGATCACAGGGACCACCCAAATCGGTCACCATGTGGTAGCGTCTTGTCAATCACAAGGTAGCCGTTATTTGAAGTGTACCCTGCTGGTACCATCCTTTAAGATATCATCACCATGCTTCATTTAAGAATTGAAATTGAATAGAACGGTATTTTACTTCTAGTTTTCTATACAACAGGACACTGTTCAGGCTATGAGAGAAAATGCAAGAATAAGGCACTTCCAGATTGACTTCACTTTTCAAAATGGTGTGCGCTTGCACAGACAGAATAATAGAGGCTGAATAATATTGGTTTTGGAGATACTTTATCCAAAATAAAAGTGTTTCAGTTCAGGGATGGACTTATTTCCCCCCTACTCTGTGATATGCAGCTGTCCTGACAACCCAAACTATATTCTAGCACTTTATAAACCCAAGACATCACCTGTCGTCCCTGGTGCCCTCGGCAATGTGACAGACACACTCAGTAACTCAGGATTACACACATGAAAATATCCAACTTGCAGTGCACAGGCAGACTCGGGAAACGTTCCTCGAGAGATTTCCATTGCTTTCCAATTCCTGCAGTTCTCAGGAGTACTGTGACTATTAATGACACATTCAGTTTGCATAAACCTGGATAAGCTTCTATTCCAATAATGCGAAACACAAATGAACCTCCCCCTTTTACTTCTGGCTTTGTCACATGCAAATGCTTGGATTTGATTGTAGTATTTAAAGTTCATTTGTTCTATTCATGCATGAATACATCCGGTTCTTCAAAGTCTTAAAGCCTTTTTGAAGATGTCATATTACTTCCACGCATAATCACTTCTGTCCCGATGACACTGATAAAAGGCAGATTGGATTGTCACTGGTAGTTATGTTTTTCCTACATTTAGCTTGTCAGAGCCATTCAAGCTGTCTGGTTTAGGGATGTCAGATCAAAAACTTGAAGGCCAAATTCCCTGTAATTTGGGTTTAAAGATGAGGTATATTGAGTGTGATTGCGAAGAGATGTATTGTCTCGTGTGTCTCTGACAGTTGGCCTATCTTTGCACAGAAAGGTTTTACAACTACAATGCAATTTTAATATGCAATAGGAGATTAGCCCTTTAATGAGCAGTGTAGTTAAAAGCCCCATTAGCCCTCTTAATTAGTGCCCAGCTGCTGCTGTCTGTGGGGGAAATGTTTTGAATAGTCTTTGATTATTATTTTTTGACAACTTTTTGCCACCATTAAAGCATAAGCCTCCTTTGTAGCAGCTGTCCATGCCACTGTGAGTTTCCCCAGCACGGAAAATAAACATGACAGTCGGCTCACAGCCATTACTCTTTATTTGCACAAAATATCACACCACTTAAATAAATACACAACTCACACATTTTTCCAACAATATCTAACCGGCCAACATGGCCGTCTGTTCATGGCGTGTGGTCCAGCATGATACTGAATTTAAAGGAGAATGAATGTAATATGTCAAACAAGCATCATCTATGCAAATCAACTCATCTGGCACCACACAGTAAAGAACAAATAATTAAAGTGAAGTCAACAAATTCTACATTGCCTTCAAGGTGTATCATTGAATGACCAATGGAGCTGGAGGCTCATCATCATACAAAACACAATGTTTTCCATGGTGTCACTGAATGTCCATTTCACTTCCCTGAGGGCCAGGTAGTCTGACTCACTGCAAGATGCAAAAGAACAAGGATATCTGAAAAACACACAGAACAGGAGCTAATAAATGTATACATACAGTGATGCAGCCCGGAACAAAGTTCCTTATTTATTAAATAAAAGATAAGGCAGCAGATAGACTGAATATACTGTCAGAAATGAATGTTGTGTACTGTTAGAGTACCATCTAATTATGGAAGGAATATTTGTCTAAGATTTGACAACCGTTAATCTGATTGGTTTAGGGGGTGTACATCTGAGGACAGGAGAGCAGTGTAAAGTGTGAAGATGTTTGGTTGGCCAGTTCTTGATAAAGCTGCAAACAAAAATAACTGAGGCCAAGCAAATGGAATAACTGGCACTGCAATACTAAATTAGATACAACAATGTAATACAATGGAAATATCTGCCACAGGAAGTGTATTTGGGTATAGGTTTGTATACATTATATGGGGATTATTAGGTTTTGGCACCCATTTATTTTACATAAATAACTTCTAATACATGAATACATTCAGTAGTATAAAATACAAATGTTTTCCTTCTCCTTAGTGGTGTCTTGTACTTGGATAGTTAAATTCAAATTGAGATATCCGTCACGGAAATGTCACCAATATAATGGAAGTGGATATCATTTTGTTAAAACAATGACATTTTGAAAATTAAACAGCATCTCTTTCCAGAAACAGTGCCATAGTGTCGACAGTTTTCATCAGAATGACTGTTTATTGAAGTAGTTGTTCTTATGATTAAAGTCAACAGGTGTCCCCCTTATTACAACCTCTGAGTTGTACTAGTAGTTAAATACACTAGTAGTTTTATCAGTATATCCAGTTACTTATTTGCCTGTACTTAAGATTTTTGGCTAGGACACACGTTGCTCTTTAGTTGCATTTTTGAAAATATCTGTATTATTAAGTACACTGTAAACCAGTAAGCACATGAGTTGCAATAACCAAGACTGAAATCTAAAGAGTTTACTAAGTGTAAGTGTAATTTAGCATTGCATTCTTATAACACATTGGCCCTCAACATGGACAGTTTCTGAAAAAAATGACAGAAACCAATGCACCTAAACCAGAAACATCGTATTGTTTTTGTCAAAAATTGCCGACTGCATTACCAACATTACAATAGACCACTGACGGCATGTATGTGGTCTGCTAGTAGCAGCTAGTGTAGCCTTAAAACTAGCCTAAAGCAGAGATAAGGAGCAGGCTGCAAAGGTCTTTTGAGCTCGTTTCTTTTCTCTTTCCACAACCAACATTGCCTTAGGTGATGTCGCTTGAATTCATCAGCCTTTAGACAGCTCCTTCTGGAGACTCTGAAGTCTTTATAAAGTATTTTCACAATGCAGTAGTCCTCCCCAAATTCTGAAACAAGTCTTTAACATCCCTCTCAGGGATTAAAACTTTGGGAACTGATTAATAGGTTTGCAACTGAGGCCATTAGGTTAAGATAGATAAAAACTTTGGTTAACAAAATGTTTTTGTTATGGTTATGGCAGTGCTTGTAGTGAGCAGAAAATCCTCTTCTCCAGGCTTCAAAAAACCTGTTTTCACAGTATAACCACCAACAATTTGAAGTATTTTATTCCTAAATATCTGATTCAAAGACTCAGAGTGTGCGGTAGCATTTGTTTTAATATTATATGAAATAACTGATCCTTTGACTGAAGGCCAACATTTCCATTACTTTAAAACCTTGAGAGGTGGTTTGACATTTTCTTGCATAAGACAACCTCATTAGAGTCAGAAAAAACATGCTGCAGGGGTTCTGTCACCAATGAAGTGGGACTCTGTCCTACTCAAAAACACAAGTCAACATTTAAATATCTGCTGCTTTAGCCCACTGAGACAGTGAGTGCCAACACGATCCAATGAAAACTGATTTTTCACAAATGATTACTCACGAACCCTCCTGATCCAATCTAATAATTGCATCTGAAAATGGGCCTGAGCAAGCACCTGCGGCTTTGATACCCACATTAATTTTAAATGAGCTAAATTAATTTCTTCCGCACATTGTACAATTTCTATGGTGTCTCTATGCTCATAAAAAAAACAGCTGCACTAGTTAAGAGATGTCTCCGGGTCCATATTTTTGGTAACACGTAAATATGTATGTGCCCTGGACAGGTTGTATTAGCAGGAATCCTTTATGACAGAAATCAAGGCTTTCTTTAAACGATTATTCATGCTCAGGTGAATGCGGGACACACGTCATATGCCTCTGTATCCCACAGATCCTGGAGGCCAATAAGCAGACACATATATGTGCAGTGATTCAGTCAGCTGCAGATCATCCTTGGTGAGTAGCCGTCCCCCTGCCTTGGGGTTCAAGCAAACTTATGACATTCTGATTAATCAGCAAGAGTCCTGCTTATGAAATCTGCATAAAATACCCTGATTTATTCCCAATACTGGATACTTTGGTTTATGAAATATCCAAGGTGGAGGAGATTAAACACTTCCAGGGCTAATGAATGTTTTTGATCTTGCTAGCAGCATAATTGCAATTATTGTGAGCCATGTATCTGTTGTGTCGATGTATAAAAGATCTCAAAGCCTCTGCGTCTATCTGCACCGCAAGGAGATTTGGTAGTCCTTCCTAGAGGAAAATCCTCACTGGCTGTTTGTCAAGCATCTAGACCAACATTAGATGAATTGCCATATCATTTTGATACAAACAGTATTTCCCAGACGGTGTATCTTGAGGACTTTAGTGAGCCCCCGACATTTTGTTCATAACAGTTAGATTGACAGTTGTAATTTTTTTGGACAACAGCTATTGGCAGTTTCAATATAATTTGCAATACTTCTGTAGATCACCTGACCTATCCTCACAGTCTCAAATTTAAATTGTAATCCCTTTTGCACAACCAGTGATATTGCAATCAGCCCCAAACAATACTTTGTTTAGTGCTACTTAACAAGTATTAGCATGCTTAAAATGATAAACAAAATACTTGCCAAACATTAGCATGTTACTATTATCATTGTGAGTACTTTAATATACTACCTGAACGTTTTGTGAGTTAGCCTCACGGATGCTATCATGTATAAACTCTCCCAACACTTCTGAAGTGAAAGTATTTCTACGTGAAGACACAATACTTGTTTACCACAACATTGGGTATATGATTTAAAGGAAATGATTAGCAGAAATTGAATATATAAGTCATTAAAAAAAATGTTTTTGTAAATAATTACCTAAACCTTATAATTTTTTTTTTTTACTTTAGAATGAGCCTTTCATTTCTACATTGCAACTGGGTTCTCTTCCAAAGAGGACTATCATGTCTAAAGCAGGAGGAGCTAATGAGGTGGTACAATTCAATTTGTATGAAATGGATACATTGAAAAATAGGCTGTACATGTCATAATTACCAGTGTTAGTCTTTAATAAATAATTACAGTAACATATGCAGGGGGTAATACCATGAGCTTTCTGCTGTGAGGTATGTTATTGCCGGGCTGTAGGACAGGTTTATTTACTTTAATTAATATTCTGTATTAACGCACCTTTAAAAAAAACAGGGATAATGATGATTAGCTTCAACTTTGAAACACTTCCAAAAGAAAGTTGAAAATGTCATAGTCAAATGCAAATAAGAACTAGGAAGTGGTAGAGGTCCATATACAGTATTGTTTTACAAATATTTATTGGTAAACTTGTGGTTTAATTAGGGTAGCCCAAGGTTGGGCCTTGCTTCTATGTCATGAATAAGTAAGTCAATAATCCAATGAATTCAAAATAACTCATATGGGTGTGCTATAATACTTACACATTATACAAATGAGTACTGTATTATTGATAGATATAAAAAACAAAAAAAACAATCTAAAGACTGAAGTGTGATTTGATGATGAATTTTGAATTATTAGAATTGATTTTTATTTATTTTCTAACTGTTGGGACATATAAACTTCATTACTTTGTATTACAAATGTATAAAATGTATATTGTTTAGATAGTACAATCTGTCTTCTCACTTACGCCTACCTTCTTTTACTTCACTATTTATACTGTCTCGCTCTCTTATCCAATTTCATCTCTTTTTCTCACCCTTTCGAGCCTGCCGCCCCCCCCCCCCCCCCCCCCTGCCAGTGCTCTCTTCCCCGCTGCCATTGTGTGACAGATCGATGCTGTATCCTTTTGGCTTCCCTTTGCAACTGTATTCTCCTGGTAATTGAGCTCAGCTGGTCTCCCAGGGGGCCACTGATTTTCAGAGGCGCTTCGAGGAGCTCACCCCCTCCTCTCCCATTTACATCATCACTCGCTCCCTCCATCTCGCCTCCTTTTCTGCCATCTTATCCCCACTCGCTGATGCCACCTGTAAAAAAACCTAAAACCAATACCCCAAAGCAGTAATTGCTTTTGATTTCAACCTGCAATGTCATCTCTCTAACCGTCTACTTCCTGCTGAGCATAGCCATGCCACACTCCATATCATTTTCCCTTTATAAATCCAGACTTTGGGATTTAAAACAATGAGGGGAAATGGAGAAAAGGGTTTTCGTCATCTGTCAATGTGCTGTTGCTTTTTGGGAAAAGCCTTATACTGGCAATAGATGGAGATGTATATGATATATTGTTAAAAGGCATCAGGACAGCAGTAAGAAATGCCATTTGATTCCAAAGTTTTATTTGTAATTTGATCTCGCCGAGTATTATTTCGTCCAGCCATTTTACTCTGCTTGTATTGAATACCTTTTGTTATTGCACTTGGCTGTGATAAGATACAATTTCAGTGATCTCCAAGAGTCTTTCAAGGATACATTTGTGACTACAGAAGGTAGAAAATACATTAGAATAAAAAAAAGGCACATGTAGTCTTGACTGTGCGACATAAGCTTGAAAAATAATTGTATGCAACTACATAAACTGTATGTGGCTGTTACAAAAGCCACAGTCACTGTTCATGGGGGCAGTCAATTCACATTATGGCTTCATAAATGTGAATCCTCTTATTAGCTGTACTCTGTGTTCTCCCAGAGTGATTCTGGGAAGTGCATCTGTAAAGGTGTTAATGAGATCATTAACATGACAATGTTTCTGCTGAAAAAACAAGCCTCTTTTGTATTAATTAATGGTTTGTGTCAGATGCAGATATATTGAATACTTCCGAACCTTATTGCGCAACAATTTCTTCTTTGTGTCTGGGTTTCTAGAATTAAAAAAAGATACATCACAGGGCTGCAATTAGTTTCTTTGATCTTCAAGGACAAACAAGGCCTTTTGTTGAAAACTATATCCATGTTGCAGTAATGTGTGTGCATTTACTGTATATGTGTGCGAAGGGTGGACCATAGCACTAAGGAGAGAAATATGGAAATTTATGCGGATATGATTTATTTTCACCAGAGGCTCCCAATTACTATTTGATTGCACACAGTCATACATGTGTGAATAGGCAAGCTGGGCTGTTATTGGAAAAGCTCAGTGAATGCATTATTGAATGTGGCAGATTTAATCTAAATACTTGGTGAAAATTCACCTTTATTTGGTTTGAGATACTCTTATGATATCATTTTCCAAAATATATAGAATTTGTGATATCATAGAAAGAAACACAGAGGTGAAGTTTAATCCTGAAGAGGTTAGCAAGATGGGAATTCTGGGAAGTGCATCCTTTAAGGTAAAGAACAAAGAATAAACGGAAGTATTACAATTGGCTTGATTCATATGGTAACATATTAGAAAATATTGATTGTGACATGGTTACAATTGGAGGTAGACTCAAAAGTAGGTCATGATGAAGGCCTGAGGGTCAAAACATGACTTTATATCTAAATAAAATAGATATGAATATGGAACGCATGTGCACATTACTTTCTCCAACTACTGTAATGAGTCACAACTTAAAACACATAAATCATTATAAAAACCATTATGACAAACATTATGACAATTTATATTGTGTATCTGTACTGCATTCGACAAACGTGAGCAGTTCGACTTGACACATTTGTATAGAAAGAACACAGTTTGGCCAACGGTACGTCAACAGAGCAGAGTCATACTCAAAGGGAACCAGCAGACAGCCACACAAAAAGGTCATCACTTGGAGAGCGAAGCAATTTAAAAAAAAGAGCTGAACCACTAAGGGATTGGAGCACAATAGACAAACAACTAAGTCTACTGGTCAAGTAAATATACTGTAAGGAGTAATAAGAGGCCGGTGGAGGATCAGAAGATTGGTAAAGGCTGGGGCACAATGTGGTCAGCTGTTAGGCAGGAGAGGAATGGCAAAGAAAACAAAATAATTCAAATTATTAATCAAATCATAGGATGATGAAATGGCAGTGATTCAATTGAAATTGGATGTAAACATGTTAAATTAAAAAAGAAATCCGACTGGCAACATTGCCGAAGCAGCTTGTGCCATTTAGCCACTTTTTGTATACTTTACCAAGTATTTATTACTGATATATTTCAATGCATTCCATACTGAAATAAGCAGCATTTGAAATTGATATCCCATCACCTTTTCATTCCCGTTTTTTGTTATCTCTTATAATATTGAGCCCAGTCAATTACAAATTCATGTTTTCTGTCCTACCTTTTTGACCAGAGGAAGCATTTGTCAGAGATAACAACGATACGGTTGAACGCTGAGGTGGCAGTTTATGCAGCTGCGTTACCACTATCGATACTTTTGTCTGAATAAATTAATGGCACCTGGCGTTGCCTGTTCATCATTTACAATCCAGACAACATATTTTTCATGAATTTCTATTTACAACTCGCTAAATACGTCCGAGCTGCTTTACACCTCCAAATGTTATTGTGTGTGCCAAGTTCAGTGTATCTTGGATGAAATTAAACCATGCTTCTACTGTTCTTTCATTTGAAGCAAATCCAGTGTTAAAGCAATAAACATGCTGATGTCAGATGTAAAGGTTTTGTTAGCTTCAGTACAAACATGTAACTATATTAGTGCCAAGAACAAAAATCGAAAAATGATACTCTAATTAAGTTAAAAAAAATATATATTTTCCGTAACCTGCTGTTCATCATCACAATATAAACCTTTGAGGTCATGGTGCAGTGTATGTTGAGTATAACTTGTAGATAAAAGGTGGCTGTGAAAAGTTTCTTACTTGATGCTGCACAGATGTTAGGCTTTGGTTTCTGTCAGTTAGAAAGTCTTCACAGTAGTTTCACTGAAACTATTAAAAAAACTCCTACAGCATAATCCCCTTCTCTAATGTCTAAATTCTCTAAATTGTATGATTCACACAATACATTTAAATTGGTCTTAAATCAGCTGAAGTCAGCTTAGCATTGCTACATGCTTCTGTCTTAGTTCTCACACATGATCATTGTTATTTAAAATGGATTCAAGCTGTGTGTAATAAGACTTGGTCAGTGATTGTCTGTCAAACTACATTGAACCGTAAAGAAGCATAGACGTATTCGGTGTAAACTGGTTTACCTCACAAGGTCATTGGCAGTATTGCATACTTAAACTGATTGATCCTTTGGTTCAACTTAAGGCAAGTAAACTGATAGTCAGCAGGAGCTTATTGGTAGATACATAAAAGGTCAGGGGGGAAATGCCTTCAAACCAATCATGGCTAAGCCAGCTCAACCATAGCTGACATACATGAGAACTGGTTTATTGATTAAGGAATCCGATACTACCACTACTGATTAAATCACCCTTATAGCTTCTCCTTTCCTGACAACAGGAGATATACACAATCCTTTAATTTAGCGCATTAATCACATCATTCATGGAAGGCTCTGGAACCCCAAGGGTAACAAAACTCTCATTAACTTTGAAAAACAAATATGACTGGGGGACATTGTGTACATGTAATGACTGCAGATTTCACAGGTATGCACTTCAGTTGCACTGTCCTGTTGACCTAGCTTAGCCTATCCAGGTGTTTCTACTGATATTTAACAGCAGTCCTCAGCTGCACAAATTCAGCTGATCCACATTTAATAACACAACAAGCCAATAATGATTCATCCTATCTCTAACGAACCATCAACATAATTGTATGTTACAATAATGAGTAAGCTGCTGCTATCAATTAGGACCATAACAAAATGTTGGGTGTGCTAATGTTATCTACCTTCAGCTAATTAGCTACCAATCGTAAAGCACCATTTTACTGAGACAGATGATCAAAAGTTGTATAGCTATAAATAAAACTAAGAAACGCTTTAAACAAACCTTTTATAAATAAGACTTACTAAGTATCCAAATGTGCAAATGAGAGTCCTCTGTCAATTAAATTGTGTTTGGATAAGAGGGAGTTGTATTATAGACACAACAGCTTTTCAACTGTATAGGCTAGAGCAGGGGTCGGCAATTATATTTGGCCTCGGGCCAATTTTTTTCTGAGCCACTAGATGCCGGGCCGGGGGGGGGGTGCTAGTGAACTGTCAACGGGGGAGCCTCGCTGCGGTGCCGCTGTGGTGCAGCTGTGGTGCCGTTCTGTGATTCTCCAGATTCTACAGATGCCCAGTCCACCCCTGCTCACAAACTTATTAAGATCCAAAGCTTTAGTGCGTTTTGAATCAATGCTGATCACAGCCAAACATGACAGTCTCTTCTCTGTCAATGTAGACCGAATGCATCTCGTTTTGCGCCATCCCGTTCAAATGACAATCACATTTCCACGCTCGGGCCAGGGCCGGGGTAGGGGTTACAAGGCTCGCATCTTGTGATGCATTCACTTGCACTCGGACATTAGGGATTTTCTCATAAATTTCCGATGAGCCAAAACTTTTCTTTCAAAACAAAGCTGCCAACTGGGGCAGCAGCTGGGGTGGCAGCATATGCACCACCACCCCTCGCCCTCCATGATCAGGCGGCTTCTCCGATCTTGTTGCCAATGTTTTGACTGAACTTTGTTACTGTTCACATATAAGTAAACATTACGTTTGAATGATTTAATGTGCTGGTGTTATTGTTTTCAAACCACAAACCGCATGTTGGCTATTTCAGCACCACGCGCTGTCCACCTACTTATTGATCCACTATCAGCTATGAGCGTTAGTGGCCACAGGTGCGAAAGTCACTATCACCCCGCTGCCAGATTGTGCCTGTGCTGTGTGTCATTCACTCTCAACATGGATACAAGTACAATAAGCATTCTTCAGGTGTAGGTAGATTCTCTATTCGGACATTATAGCCTATATGTGTGACTGTCGGTCCTATATTGTAAAAAAAAAAAAAAAATCTCAAAATAATATTTTATTTTTATTCTCAAAATAATTTTCCGGGCCAAATATTATTGCTGGCGGACCACCAATGGCCCGTGGGCCGCCTATTGCCGACCCATGGGCTAGAGAGTCTCGATAAGGGCTAGGACATTTAAAATTACTAATTTAAACCTCATCAAGAGACATTTATTGCACATATTTGCAATATAAGTATTTAATTTGCTTACGCTTGACTCTCTTGGTTTATGAGACACAGCAGACTGTGGCAAAGTGTGTTCAACTTGACTGGGGATTATGTTTTTTAATACATTTTCTGTAACAGTTTAAAGAATAAATAGTTATTCAAACATAAAGAGAAGCAAGTACATTGGCAAAATGAAACTTTGACAGAAGGGCATGTGACAGCTAATCAGAAGTCTAAAATGAGTTTGGAGATTCATATTTAAAGGAATCTACCTCATCATTGAGGGGAATTATTTCCCCTTTAGTCAGAACTGAGGTTAACTTTTGTTATATTATAAACAGTGAGGACTATATTAAATATTTGGCTAATATGGTACCTTATCAAAAGTCCTTGGCTCTCTGTGCAGAACCTTTGAAAATTGTGAACATGCAATTGTGTCTACTTCAGCCCTTTTTTAACTAATTTGCCCAATTCATTTTCCAAGGTTAACGCAATTAATTCAGTCAGGATGATGGTTGCATGAAATGTGAATAGCTTCCAATTTTTTTTTTGTTTTATTTAACCTTTACTTAACCAGAAAAGTCTAATTGAGATTAAACATTGCCATGATAGGCAGCAGCACAGTTACAGAACACAAATTAATAAAAATAACTGAGAACATACTGTATATGATAACAATCAGAAGCATCATCATAAAAAGCATTTACAGAGCTATCTGCTTCTCAATCACTGAGAAGCACTGTAAAACTGTTGAGAAAGACCAGCTAAGTTTCACCTCAGGTTGCAGATGGTTCCAGGCAAATGAAGCAGTGTAGCTAAAAATTCCTGTACTTTTCCGACAGATGAAAGTCTGGAAATAAGGTGAAAGAGCACCAAGAATAGACATAAATAAGGGTGTGCCAATGGTTTTGTCTACAGATGGTCAAGACAGACCATGCAACCCGAGCACACAAGGAGCAATGGTCGCAGGATGAATGGATTGGATTCTTTGGAGAGCTTTTTTATGTAAAATAGTTTACTAAAATAGTAACATTTGGGTGGTTAAAAACACTCTGAGCTGAAATTCATTGGAGTTTATCCAAGGCTGAATTCACATAGATGGACACATTGGTTGATAAAGAAGAACTGGAAAAATAATAATAAGGAAACACTGAATGACAACTGCATGCCTGAGGTGACAAACAGCAGCTTTACACGCTAACTCATCAGAAAGCTGAGGTCTCTTTGAATGACAAGTGTCTGAAAGCATACCATGTGACAGAAGCTGAAACTCTATTGCGGTTTGATTGTGAGATAGCTCAGCTCATACGTCAAGTCACAGCTAGGGTTCTGATACAGGTCTAACATTTGTGTTGTGTGATTGGATCAGATATGTCACAATGGCAAGTCGAGATAGAGTTTGATAACAACACACATTGGCATTGCTTGAGCTGGATTTAAGCATGATATGACTAGCAATGATTGTCCTGACTTGTTAGTAAAAGGGTATATCACACTATGTTATTCATAAAATATTCTGTCAGTCACATTGTGATTCCTGACGGATTAAACTGGCCTAAAATCTTATATATGAATGACACTTTAAACAGTTTAGTAAGGTGTGAGGTTGTGTTGTTTGTTTGCAACAGCCAGGTCAGGGCTGGATTATGATCATGTTGTCCAACAGGTTAATATTAACAAATACAAAAAGAGAAGATGGGAACCTGAACAGTTTGAGAATTCAAAACATGAGCATCAGCGAAGCTACATAAAGTGTTATCACATATTACAATGAAAGTCTGACTGTACAGTTAAGAAAAAAAAAAGACGGCCTTAGCTGAGAAACAGAAAGGTCTTCAGAAAAGAAGCTCAAGACAACAGAACAGTGTTTCAAGATGAAAATCATGCACCTGACATAATCTTCAGATGTAGATACATAGAGGTTTGTGTAGTAGAGTTGTTTACTTCCACACCACTGACCAACCCTAGTTTTTAGAGAACCTTGAGGGACTGTGAATACTCAGTACAACACTCACACAGCTGCTTGGACACGTGTACACAGGGCCTTTTCCCATTGCACCACTCTTGTGATCCCTGTCAGATGTGCTCATCGTCTCGTTTCAGACCACTAAACTTGCTCTCTTGACCAGGCCAAGTCATCCAATCAGAAGAGGGGTGGTGTGACCTCGTATGCCCCAGTTGAGGCACTTTTGTAATGGCAGGCACTGGAGGAGTAATTGAATGTCACAATAACTGACAGCCCTTGTGACAACTGGGAAAGCACCTGGTGGTAAGACACATTTTGAAATGAGGATTTCTGAGAGTGAAAAGAGCCCAGAGATTGTTCAGAATGAATCACTCAATCCTTGTCAGGTTGTGTGGTGTTAGGTGGTAAACCCCATGTCCAATACATGGAGCCCTTTCTCACTCTTGGCAGGAATGGAAAATCAGACCATGCAGTGAATAAAACGCACTTTAATTTACATTGATCCAATAGAGTGGTGCAGTGACGCGTCCTAAAACCCGGAAGGAAGCTTCTTCCGGTTCCCTAGACAAAAAAGCAATGCAATTTCTCCATAGGATTTGGGAAAATAGCTTGAAATAAGGTCTGTGGTTGACACACATTTAAGAGACGGATCACGTTTTGTTCAGTCGGATAATCTCCACATTTCTACCCTACTTTTATAATTTTCTAATCATAAATCTAATCGATAGATTTATGATGTTATACCATGACATCATAATGAGGGCATGATGAATAAATGTACATCCATCATTTATCAAATGTGAAGTCTATGCAGCATACAAAGGGCCATTATTAAGATTAGAGTATAATTGATTGTGCCAAGGATTGACTGGAACTGATATTCCTAGTATGATGGTTAAACGTGTAGATAACGAGTGAAGGCTTGACATGAGCTATTTGACTTGAGTAAAGTTCATCGATGCAGAAATTCAGATACCCTCTTGAGCAAGAAAACACCATTTGGCTGACAGACTAAATTATACACATCTGATATAATTTGCATGCCTAATTGACCTATTTCCCTAATTGAGATTTAATCAGTGGTGATTAAGCAAAGAAAACAACTTTTTCTAACAATGGGTTCAATATGTGCCTAAATTGAATTGCCAGCCCAAATGGGAGCTAATGCAAATGATGGTTATTTCACTTGCCTCTACTCTGGTTTTTGATTCTATTATATATATCATTTTAGCTTAAAGCTATGTGTTTAAGGTGTGAATTATTGTTCCCCATACTTGTCAGCAATCAATAACACACAGCAGTGAATGAATCACATTTAATCACTCATGGGATCTCTGGGCTCTCTCCACATGGTTTGACATGATTGTCCCGTGTGCCGGGCCAGTTATTGCTTTGCTCTGTCAACACACCAGAGGCTCTAAATAAACAAGCATGGAAAGGTTCTGTAGTGCAGGAATTGCAATCAATACAGAGTAGTGGTATACTCTGCTGGTTCAGTGCCACCTTCTAGTCAAAGGCCATTACTTGAGAATCGATAACTCTATGGCACGCTCGCAACGGGAACACAAGTACTAACAGGGAGACAGGGGAGACAACATAAATGACAACATTCTCTCAACTTTGGTTTGGGATATGTTATAAAACCACTTACCAGCCCAAAGGGGTAAACAGTTGAGTAAAAACAATGGTCAATGGTCTTGCAAGAAGCCCACTTTACACATTTTTGGCGGCACCTGGAAGATTGTTGACATCCACCTTAATCCATATTTTTAAACATATATGTTCACATTTTCTTTTTACCATTTTGATTGTATATGCCTATTTTGTAAATGTGTTTACATGACGCATGACTATCCATTTATTGCATAACTGTCTGTCCTGTTGCCATCTTGAGGTTTCTTCCATTTCATAGTTTGTTTTTCTTGTATGCTGCAAGGGTCTAAGCGGAATGAGGGTGTTGTATGCTCTACACATTGTAGACCCTTGAGACATTGTGTGATTTTTTTATATTGGGCTATACTATGACATTTGATTGATTGATTGGTTAAGCTTACACTTAAGCAATAGCTCACGACAGGCTGTGGTATATGCTCATTATATCACAGCTAAGGGGCGTGGTTCGGCCCGACGCAAAGCTTTTATAAAACGGTTACCAAGTGTGGCAATATGAAAGAAAAATACACACTCTAATTGAAATAGTTTTTATTACTAAATAATGATGTTCAAAATAAAATAGTCCCTCCGTTGCCTTCTGCACGAAACATAGTGCGAGGTGGTTGCTATGCAACAACACTAACAGCTAGCGAACATATTAGACAGAGAGCGTTGATCGATTATTTGGCTATTTATTTACATTCATTTGTATGTTGCCGTTTATTGTGCACCCACTGAAAGACTGTCCAGCATCAGTAGAATGGCTTACGTGGTTACTTGTATAGGTTGAGGTTGTTCTAGGCTGTTGCTTGGCGTGGCGAGAATATTGCTCCACTTTCTCCGGTCCCCGAGATTCGGCTTCCAGTAGCTCTGGAGAGAGCTTTCGCACCTGTGGCCACTAACGCTCATAATTTCTCTGCTTTGTTTCAAGACCCGCATCAGAAAGCTTTTGAATGGTGGTACTTTTCCAGTTGGTCTACCTGCTCTTCACGTAGCTCTGCCTGTCGTCGTTTAGATGCTTTTTTTCTGGAGATAGGCACTGCTCAATCCACTCCTCCATAGTAAGGCCACCCCGGAGGTCGAAGTTAACCTTAAATGTTTCCATCAGCTTTGTTAGTTAGTTAGTTTCATCACGGACGTAATGTAACAGCTGTGGCGGTTGTAGCTTTTTCTCAGACGCGGAGGGATACTGACTTGTGAAAAGTAACTACAATTCTACCCGTGATATATGCTCATTATATCACGGCTAAGATCCAATCAGATAGCTTGATTTGACTTGTCCGTTTTATAAAAAATGGTATATTATACCTATACAATGAAATACTCCACTAAAAGATCTCTCGTACATTAAAGTCCTTATCTCCTTCTTACAGTCCTACACGATCATAGTGGTGAGTGGTAATGGAGAGTAAAATGGTGCAATGATAGATGCCCAGCCCATGTATTCATAGTCGAGGCACGAGCAGCAATTAAGTAGTCTAAAGTGGGGAAGTCAAGGTGACGCAATGGCAGTAACACAGCCAGCCAGCCAGCAGTGTTTTGTAGCTCCAAAGCCAAATATGATGAGTGTGTTTTCTGCCTGGTTCAGAGGAAAAAAATCTGAAGACCATCTGAAAAGATGCTGACATACAGAACAGTATGCAGTGATACCAGGAGGCCACATACTTATTAAAAAGAAACCTGAAGACTTATCTGATGAAACACAGAGGAAATCGTGAAGAATATGCGGGACACAACCTTTTTGAAGTTTATGAGAACTTAAATACTTTTGTCACTGACTTATACTGCAGGGAGTCCAGACTACTGATTGCATAGTCATGATTCAAAATCCCTTTTCAATTATGGCAATGATCTTTATCAGCTAAGGCGTTTCTTGCTGCTTAGTTCCTTTTGAGTTACCGAACTTCAAACAGACTGCTGGCTCGAATGCAAACTTCCCTAATTGTTATTACTTTGTGCCAAGGGTTTTAATCTCAATCCATGCCCTCTTTCCTTTGCTTTTTACGAGATGCAGAAGGCCAATTGCTGTAATGCGGCTTTAATACTGAGGAGGTAGACGCAGCCCGTTCATTCTGCCTTGTCAAGCTGCAGGGGCAGTGGATTCCAGAATAAACAAGGACAAGCTGTGTTAGGGAGGGATGGCTTCTCAAATGACATAGAATAAAACACCATGGTTTGCTATGGAGTCTTTGTGGGGACTACATACGGATGATTGCATTTGCATTATGTTTGGTAGCTCATATCTGTAAAGCCAAGGATGCCTCTACAGCACATGCTTATGATGATGCAATGAAATACTATATCCACCCATAATACAAATAGGATTTCTCATCCATTGATCACAATATATATTTGGGTTGAAAGCTATGTCGTAAAAAATATAGATTTTTTTCACCAAGTTTCGACTGCATGGCCAAGTTTCGACTGCGCGGAATGACTCAAATCGCTCTATTTTTGTTTTCCATTACAAAAGTTTGGATAGTACTACCTGGTACTTTTATTCAAACCATCTCCAAATGAGATGGTCTGATACTTAAAGGTAATCTTAAATCCCTGGAGACCACTCGTTGGTCAGAAAGTATTGTTACTGTCCTATTACGTGATACCGTACACATATTTTTAAATAGCAGACTTCAGTAAATAGTGATTGCATTTTTTCTTTCACTCAAAACAGATTTAAAAAAAAAAAACGGAAGCATACGCTCTTCGGTTTTGGTTGCCGAAGAAAGGTTCCAGCCAGTCAATGGGGCAATTTCAACAGCGTTGGTACGGTCAACAACTGATCAGCCTGTCTACAAACAGTGAGTACTATCTACAGTGGAAACATTCTGAACTGGTACCAACAGTCAGTTGAGTATCACAAATTAGTACTATGAGGGGCATTGAGCTATATTTACTTCTACTTTGAATTTCAGAACAAATTTTCAGACAAATCAAGGACTTTTACTCCTTTCAGTTGCATTAAAGTCACTTGAGAGAGGGAGGTTTTTGTAATTTTCTTTATTGTCTTTTTTGTTGTTGTTATGATTACCAATATAACAAATACATTAATGGTTGCGCCTATAGAGTGGTGCAGGAACGAGTCCTAAAACCCGGAAGTGAGATAGCATTTTACCACTTCCGGTTCCCTCGTCTCAGAGTCAATGGGTTTTTTGAACTAGTTTTTGGAAATAGCTCGAAATAAGGTCTGTGGTTGACACAAATGTAAGAGACGGATCACGTTTTGTTCTACGACATTAAATACATCAGCAGTGACCCCACTGGGGATTTTTGAAGAGTTTTCGTGTCTGAAAAACAATGGTTGTTAACAAGTGGCTGAATAGGACTACAGAAGTTGTCGAGGACATTGTACGTCATTACGCCGAACACGTAAACACTCACGCTAAGTTTGTTTGCCCCTGTTCTGCTTGAAAGCAAATACCTGCGCTCTTGCAAACTGTTAAAACAAACGCTTCAACTTGTAACATTTTGAATCTGTATTTTTGAATATAGATCTTAAGTTGGCGTGACATTGATCTCGTGCGACCCTGCTGTACTCGGCTGTAGCTCGCTTATAGCATAACGTTAGCCTTTTGCTTCTGGCGATTATATTTATGATTCGAAAATTATAAAAGTAGGGTAGACATGTGGAGATTATCCGGCTGAACAAAACGTGCATTTATCAAACAGGTGCGTTTTCCACAGATCTTATTTTTTACAATATTCCAAAATCCTATGGATAAATCCCATTGCTTTTTTGTCGAAGGAACCCTTGCGCAGCTTACTTCCGGGTCGGCATACGAAAATACGTCATCACTATAGCTAATGTAGGGGGTATAGTGTGGATGTCCTGAATTGGAAATTATGTATAGGAAACTTTATTCCTGTACTCCTGCAGTGTATTGGTAACATGTCTTTCATATCGGGTATGAACACAGCTGGTTAAAAACTTTGAAGGTTGGCTTAGGTTGATAGGAACAGTGAACTAGTTACAGTAGCTTCTTGACCAAATCCAGCAATCCTAGCTTTAACCACAAATGCAGCTGTAGCCCGAGCATTAACAACATCCACAGTTTCAACCGCCACAATAAAGTAGATCAGCAACAGCTGTGCTCTCAGCCAGTGACTGTACACTGTTGGAAATGGCCTTCTGAAAGGAGTAATGACCATCAATCACTTTCTGAGGTAACTGCAGAGCTCTTCCCTAATCTGGTTGTTTTTCTTAAATAAGTGTGCCAGAGTAGAAGCAAAAAATATGTTAATCTTTCAGGGGTGTGGGAAAATACAAATTGCCTAATTGTTTTCAACATATCAATGTTTTTTAATCAGCCTCAAGGAATAAGCTTGAAATAAAAATATCATATAAAAAAAACATCAGCTACAACAACCAGCAACACTGGATACAAATATGTATGAATTTGAGTTTAAAGCTATTGAATACAGAACACATGGGTTTTGAGTGTAGTGAACTACAGAATATAAAATGAAAAATATAATGAATTTGGGAAAGTGTTTCTTACGTTCTATGACAAACAGGAGAACATGTTCTAATTTTAAACCGCCCTTAACACCGCTCGAGTCACATCTAAATATAATGATGGTGTACCCAGAAGCGCACCGGCACATGAGCTATAAAACGATTTTCTGATGCGCAGCAGGAGCTTAGAGAATAATTACCCAGAGGTCTCGTTTCACAGTCGGAAGTAGAGATGGTCTAATCACAAGCAATTTAACCTATCTCTCCCTTAAAGATGAAATCTGGAACACTGTATAAGACTAACTATGCACAGATGTTCCTCAAAAACACTATTCATGTAGGATCAAGTACACAATCATTCAATGCAATTGAGAAAAACGTTTTTTTCAACCAGGTTTCCTTCTGTGTGCATCCTGCACTTCTACACCATTAGTAATGTGATTTATTTTTAAATTACTTTTGGCAATGCCAAGGGAACAAGTGTGAATGTTCCATGTGGAGAACAAAAGCATTGCTGAAAGAGATCAGAATATCGGGACATGGTTTTGGGGCTGTGCACATTTTCCCTATATGGCCTTTTTGTAACGAATTATGTCATGATCAAATGCAATAATTATTTTGTTATCAATTAACAATGATTACATTTTGTTCTGGAACTGGCACACACGCCTGATTATTACACATTATTATACAAAACTAACTATTAAATCAACATACATGTTCAACAACTCGTGTTCAATCAATGTAGATATAATTAATAAGATCAAAATACACATAGGGTATTGAAAGTGTGTTGAGGGCAGCGGGTGGTGGGCTTGGTTGATTCCCACCACCCCTAAACTGGAAGCATATGTGTTCCCTAAGACAAGAGTGACAGACGAACGTCATATATGCTTCTTAATACACTTTATCTTTGGGTTGGTAAGAGTAGGTAATTCTTTCAGTAAGGTAATTGTACATGGTGTTCAGGTACAATGTTCATTGTTTTCACAGTCTTAGTTGAATCGTTAAGCATTCTACAGTGTTTTAATAGATCTGAACTGAAATGACATCAGACGCTATTGGGAATATCAAAAGTTTTGCAGGTATTCTTTCATAAATCAAACTATTGTACACTCCGCTTCTGCCTACATATTGACTGTGGAGGAACACTTTGGATCGCAACATGTTTTAGAAGTGATGCTTAAGCAGAGATGGATGTTTTTATGAAGCTCAAAAACCGTCCATCCAACATCTGATAAGTAATTTTACTCATGGCGGCACAACCAAACATGTGTAGATAACAGAGAACCTTAGGATCCATCCTCTGGGCACCATGAGTATCTTAATAAAAATCCAGCGCAATCCATTGTTGAAAGACTGAATTGAAGTGGTGTACTGACTGAAATAGTGTGGCTAAAAAACTGAAAACAACAAGTATAAAGCAATTAGCCATCTCTGCACTGTGTAGTGATCAGCAGATGGAGCATTTTGTTGAAGCTGTCCTCTCATGTGTGGGTGTGTTCGCATTTCACGCTGCTATTTTTGTTGCTTTTCTGATGTTACATTTAGTGTCTGAGTTACTAAAACAAAATGTGAAAGTACGCTTGGCAACACATAATAATGTATTTTGGTGTCCTTTGTTACCAAATATACTCCCACTCAGTTTTATTACTGCCAGTGATGGGTAGTTAGAGGCAGGCATTAGTAGAAAGGAGTGACAGGTGCAGCTAATTGGGTTCATTAGGAGCATACTGAGTGACTCCATCCTGTGGGGGTAAGAATAAGTGAGACTTTTAGGGTATGATTGATGGCGTGAAGCATAATTGTTATTTCTAAAGCATTAGATATTATAATAACATGCGAAGGTGAGGAAGTGCAAAGGATTGGGGCCAAGCTGTTTCATGGGGTAATGAAAGAAGAATACACAATTCAGACTGGTAAAATATTTCATGTTAAAAATGTTTGCCCAGCGGTCCAGCTGTTAGCACACAGCAATTGCTCTGGCACACTTACTGAAAAGTGGAAAAGTGCCAAATGCATCTTCTATTGTTTCTTTCGTGGAAGTAGATATTCTTTTAATTGTTCCACCTTTTGTGTTGGTCTTTGCCAGCTTCTGTTTGACCTCATCCTTTGCCTACTTTTGCATACATATTCATTAAAGGTCTCCTATTATACGCTTTTTCAACAATATATTACAGGTCTCGGATATATACAAAAATGTTTCTGAAGTGTTTGGCTGAAACACCAAACAGATCATGCATTGTAGCATCCCATATACCCCTCTGTTTCAGCCCTTTTTCAAAAGTGCTGAGTCTGTGTCTGTAGCTTTAGATGACAATAAGGAGCCACTCCCCACGCCCCTCTGAGAGATATTTGGTTAAAAAGAACACAATGGTGCTCTAGGAGGAGATTCAGGTGATAAGGTGGTGGGGGGGGGGGGCGGTTACCTTGGTTGGTGATTGGCTAATTGTTACACAAGCCAAAAAATCGTTATGACGCCAAAATCTGATCAGCTCATTTTCAGACAGGTTTTTATTATAAATGGATCAGGACAAAAAGAGAGCAAATCTTTTTTCCTGAAACTTTCAGAATCTCTTCACACAGAGGGGACACATTTGTATGTATAAAATCAACACAGTCTCACTCCCTGAACGTCCAGGAGCGACGCTTGGTCAGGGTCCTATGGCGTGCAGTTGTGACGCGCCGAGTCTCCTTCAGCTTCATAAACGGACGCAAAGAGCTTTCAACTGATTGCAATGTATTCCCATCGGCGGCGGTATTTGACGCTCAGGGAAGCACCGCATCGGTCCATGTCGGCGGTACTTAAAGGCAATGTGAGCTTCCATTCCCATTGGATAACGGAGGATTTTACACCCGGAAGTAAGTATTCTCTTTACTGTTGATTTGATTTTACAGTGATATCTGCACTACTCATCAACTCAAAAACACCAGATTATCCTTGTTAATTACACAACATTGATTGGTTTAAATTGTGTACAATGCTTTTGTATTTTTCCCCTTCGATTCGGAGAAACAAATATTTTTTCAGAGTTTAGGATGGCAGAAGACACTACACTACCCAGAATCCTCAGCTTTCGTTTGGGACTACAACATGTGCTTTGCTTCACAAACCCCGTGATTAGTCCTCAAGCTCTGTGATTGGTTGACCTCCAACTGCATTCCATATGAAAAAAAGCGTTTCGTAAAAGATAAAATCATACTTTATTCAGCAGTGCTTGCTTTACTCTTTGAAAGTCATCACATGAATGCATTGTAATAAATGGTTTGGCTGCATTAAATATTACACATCTGTCGTAGTTCTTTATTTATCTACAGTTTGATTCTGTCACTTACTCTGCTTCTGTGAACACCACAATCCGTGACTCTGAACAATGTGGTTTGGAAAACCCTTTCAGTTTTACTCCTTTTACTATTAATGTTGTTCGTGAAGCCTTAACCAAGTTAGATCCTAAGAAACCGGCTGGCCCGGACAACGTAGAACCTTTCTTTTTAAAGATAGCTGCAGATTTTATTGCTCCACCTCTCACTACACTTTTTAACCTCTCCCTCAACACAAATACAATTCCAAAAATATGGAAGTCAGCTTATGTCCTGCCTTTACTAAAAGGAGGGGAGGCAACTATTTTAAATAATTATAGGCCCATCTCTAAATTGTCAGTTCTGGCTAAGGTTCTTGAACGCCTAGTGAGTGAACAGGTAAAGGAGTTTTTATGTACAAATGAAATCCTGTCTAAACATCAGTCAGGCTTCAAAAAGCAACATAGCACCATCACTGCGACAATGAAAGTGGTGAATGATATGGCGAGTATTTTAGATAATAAGCAGAGTTGTGCAGCTCTATTTGTTGACCTGTCCAAAGTGTTTGATACCGTCGATCATCGCATCTTGAAGCAGAGGCTAGTCAGTGTGTTGGCATATCCAGCCATGCAGTGGGGTGGTTTGTGAACTACCTCTCTGAAAGGTCCCAATGTGTTCAGTTTGATGGGCTGTCTTCTGAGTGGTTAAACATTACTAATGGTGTACCACAAGGTTCTGTTTTAGGTCCGCTTTTATTTTCCATCTATATCAATAGTTTAGGTGAAAATGTCGATGGAGCAACCTTACATTTTTATGCGGACGATACTGTGATGTACTGTGCAGGTCCATCCATTAAGGAGGCTGTTGTTGAATTGCAAGCTGTTTTTAACATTATTCAGACTCAGCTCTCTGAACTAAAGCTTCTTTTAAATATTGATAAAACCAAGGTAATGCTCTTTTCAAAAGCTAAAAAGACACCAGAGCCTGTTTTAGATATTGTAACTACGCAAGGAATAAAACTTGAAGTGGTTACCTGTTACAAATACCTTGGTATCTGGCTTGATGATTGTCTCACTTTTAAACTTCATGTCAATAACCTGCTTAAAAAACTGAGGGTTAGGCTAGGTTTCTTTTACAGGAATAAGTCCTGTTTCTCGCTTGAGGCCAGGAAAAGGCTCTGTGACCTTTTTACCTGTGCTGGACTATGGTGATTTGTTTTATATGAATGCACCTGCCAATTACCTGATCAAGTTAGATGCTGCGTATCACAGTGCACTGAGATTTGTGACAAACTGTAAAGTATTAACTCATCACTGTACCCTGTATGCAAGGGCTGGTTTGCCTTCGCTAACTGTACGGAGGCTCAGTCACTGGTACATTTTTATATACAAAGCCATGTTAGGGAAACTTCCATCCTGCATCTGCTCCCTGATCTCACGGCGAATTGTAAGTGGCTACTGCCTGAGATTGCATTCTGTGGTTTTATTAAATGTGCCAACTGCTAGGACTGTCTTAGGGAAGATAGCATTTAGATGCGCAGCTCCACTATCTTGGAACAGTCTGCAAAAGGAATGGAAGCTGAGCAATTTGGTTCCACTAAATGTTTTTAAAGCAAGGATAGATGCTATCCAATCGGAAACTGTTGGAACCTGTAAATGTCACTAGCTATGTAAACTGTAGTCGCTGTAAATATGCTGTATGATGTCTTTTTTGTTTTTCTGTTGTTTATGTTTATATGTATTCATGTGGAACCTACTTGCAGCAGGTCACCCTTGAAAAAGAGATCAATGATCTCAATGGGATTCACCTGCATAAATAAAGGTTTGAAATGAAATGAAATGAACCTGGTGTTTTTGAGTTGATGAGTAGTGCAGATATCACTGTAAAATCAATCGACAGTAAAGAGAATACTTACTTCCGGGTGTAAAATCCTCCGTTATCCAATGGGAATGGACGCTCACATTGCCTTTAAGTGCCGCCGACATGGACCGATGCGGTGCTTCCCTGAGCGTCAAATACCGCCGCCGATGGGAATACATTGCAATCAGTTGAAAGCTCTTTGCGTCCATTTATGAAGCTGAAGGAGACTCGGCGCGTCACAACTGCACGCCATAGGACCCTGACCAAGCGTCGCTCCTGGACGTTCAGGGAGTGAGACTGTGTTGATAAAATACATGAAAAAGTGGATTTTGCACAATAGGTGACCTTTAATGTTTAAAACAAAATTATAAGCAGAATGTCAGAAAAAACCACAAAAAGCTGTGGCGAAAGATATGATCTCGTGAATTAGCTTGCCTGTTAAAGCACACTACTTGTAGTACGACAGAACCACTACAGTGTAAAGACTATAAGCTGTAAGCATAGTGCAGATTCTTCCTCTTATGAGGAGAGGGGAAGACAAATGCTACCCTCCCCCTCTTCCTCTGTCCCCATCCCTCTCTCTTCATCGCATGCTGTTATTTTTGCAGGTGCATCTGCAGTGATCTATTTTTCTCTTCACATCTTTTAATGATTCATGGTTTGGGGTTTCTCGCCCCCTCATTCTAAAAGCTTAGTGAACAGAGAGAGAATGAGGCAAGAACTGATCAGAAGAATAAGTGACTGATCACAAGGATATGAACAAAGCGCAGGATTAGAAAGACAAGGAATAAAGAGGAGCAAAATATTGGGTAACACTTTATATTAAGGTACACAAATTAACCATCAACTAGTTGTTAATTAACATGCATATTAGCATTATATTGGCTCTATATTAGTCATTATAAAACACTTATTAATGCCTGATTCTACATGACCATATTCTACAAGTAATAAGCCATTAGTTGAAAGTTTTTCCTCAATAACCGTCTAATTAGTGCTTATTTGTTGCAAGTAAGGAAGTTGTTGTACATGAGTTTTGGTCTTAATATGCGCTGCTCAATATGGGCCTAATAAGGCAGTAGTACCACAAGAATAGTAATTCTCCCATAATAACACTTAACAAATGTGATCTATTCTTATGTAACAAGACATGAGTCTAATGGCTCATTTCCACGGCAGGCCTCACTCGACCTAGTACGGTCTGTTAGGCCTTGTTAGGCCTTGTTAGGCCCGGCTCACTTTAATGCTGTGCTTCCATTACAGTTTAGGAACAGGGGTAGTATCTATAGTAACACAGTGTAGGTGGAGCCGTGACGTCATCTTCAGAAAAACAACATCAGCCGTTAGCTGTTAGCACTCAAGCTCACAGCTCCTCATATCTGTTCAGAAACTAGACAAAAGTACAAACCACAGACTCTCTGTGTCATGGCGAATACAGTCGCTGCTTTATTTATGTCTGTATAGGCCGTTTTTGTGAGTGTGGACGGTCGGAGCATATAGTGCGTTAGCTTAGCCGATCTCCATTCAGACAACACACATTTTAAAAGGTTTTTCGCCTGCCGTCTGTCTGCAGACTTGTCAAAGCATTAATTCATGGTTTTTACTAACCGGTATCAGTATGTTGTTACTTCGGCATCATTTTGAAACGTGTATTACAATTAAATCACGGTCAAATATGTTCATCTTGTTGTAGTTGTAGCCCCCTTGCCAGCGATTCTCTCACTAGTTTAGCATATTCAGCCCGGTTGTTGGCCCGCTTGTTGGCCCGATAGAACCACGATTTTGTCGGGCCAGAAAAAAGGTGAAAAAGTAGCCCCGGGCCGGAACTAGGCCTAGTGGAAACGCAACCAAAAACGGGCCCGGCACGACACGGCACGCTTAAACCGCGCTCCGCGCCATGGTGGACATGCGCCATAAGTGTTAATTGTGTCTATATAACTCAAAATTAGGTATTTATATCTAAGAATATGTTTTGGGGTATTGACAGTTCAGCTTCCAATAGCAAGGTGATATTGACCTGTATGTTTCATATTTGCACATTTATATTTTTGTACACTTGCATGTATGAGATCATTAAGTGCCTTGTAACTTCTTTTTTTATAGTTTCACTCCGTTTGAATGTCAGTGGACTGCAAATAAGTCAATAAAGGAGCATGGCTGCTCATTCCCTGGCTCTCAAAAGAGTTTGGCTGGCTGTTTAATCTATGTTCACACTGAGACAGTACAACACATAGAGAGAACAGTACACCTATTGTGTAAGTACATACAAGCAGGTCACAAATACATAAACTCTGTTAAAAATCATTTTTTATTAAAAAGTACAGGCTGCATATGTGTTCTCAGCCTTGGTGAAACTTGAGATGTTTTGGTATGTGTCTGAGCCTCTCTTGAGTGGTTCATTAATAACACTGATATTTCAACGTGTGTCTACTTTGTTCATGTACTGTTGAGGTTAATTTCAGTAGTTGTGTGCTATAATGTATTTACAAAGTGTGAAGAGGAGGCAACTTTAGAATAGGGAACCTGTTCAGGTCAATTATAGTCAAACTACTAGCTTATTGGTTATGAACAAGACTTCACTTTAAAATAGGGAACATGCTCTTAGATATAAATACCTAATTAGAGTCAAACTACTAGCCTATTGGTTATGAACAAGACTGCACTTTAAAATAGGGAACATACTCTCAGATATAAATACCTAATTTTGAGTTATTCAGACACAATTAACACTTATCGTTTCATGTCTTGTTACATAAGAATAGATCATATTTGTTAAGTGTTATTAAGTCGTAAGTTGGGCCGTAGTTTGGACAACCCTGATGTAGTATGAGCAGCAATGTACTATTGATGTGTGAAAGGGGTTTGGTTGCACTACATTGTAAAATGTCAAAGTAATTTAAAATAGTTTGAAATAAAAAAGCCTGAAAAATATTTAAAAGCATATTTATTCAAAATAAGTGTTATACTGTAACAACAACATAACCATTGATATGTTAAGAGATTTTGGTAGCACTACATCTTAAAAAAATGAAGTTATATAATTTTTCTACAAGTATATATTTTCGGCGTTGCAGTTTGTAGACGGTCCCTAAGCACTCCTCTCTCCTCCAGCTGCAGATTGTGACCAATTACTGATGTTTAGCTCGGATGACGGCGCGTATCGAACTGTTCTGATAAAAACGACTCTGTAGCTCGTTGTCTACTTTGCTATGATTGTAAAGTCATGTTGTTTGTATTTTTACAACGTGATGTTCATGAGTAATTGATCCGCGAAATTCGAATCTGTCAATAACTCAGCTCAGAGTATGCTTTGCGTCATACATGTCCCCTCGCTCTGAGTGTTCTCTTGAGGTGTCTTTCACTTATGTGAAACCCGTGCCTATTGCCAATCAGTGATGTTATATCTTTATATTTTAGGCCAAGCTCAAAGTAAAAATCGATGAACCGCTCCATTGTTGTGGTTTCTGTGTTGCCGAACTGATCCAGAATTACATTGAGCTAAATGAAAAGTTTTTTATTTTTTTCAACAAATGTTCTTTTGGTTGGGGGGCTCCGTACATACATGCAAGTGTATACACAGATTAACACATAGGACCGCTAAGTGTAAACAAGGTAAATATAGCTAATGCTAGCTGTGCAATAAGCATGTATACAGACTAGTATCAACCCAGTCTCACGGCATTTCGTGTTATAGTCACAACATTTATTCTATTGATTCGTGTTCACCAACATGATTTTCCCCTTTTTTCGTGTCACACAGAACGATTTTAAAAGCTATGTATGTGTTGGTAGTGTGTTTCGTGCCTGCAACACGTATTTTTGTCCGGTCGGGTCTTGGAAGACCGGAAGCTGTGTGGTTCATAAAAACATGTTCTTACTCAATATCAAGCCACCATTATTGTTTTTATTTTAAATCGTATGTCGGACTTTTTTTGCCGTCCGCGAGGAAAATAAATGGGGCTCAGAGCCTCAGAATACTGAAATCTGTATTTTTGAAATTATCCTTGTTTTTATTTATTTGTTTAATTCTATAATCTCGGGCTTTTTTGGCGTCCGTCAGGAACTGAATTTCAAAATAAAATAACCGGAAACAGACCTAGGCCTATATGGGACATTTCGAGCATCATTGTGATACACACCCACTGTACTGATTACCCAAGAACCTCAGCTATGGTTTAAGCTCGGTGATTGGATGTTTTAGCTGCAATGCACGTTGGGATATGGTGTTAATGCGATATGAAATCCGAAAAACATTTCGGAGTTTAGGATGGCCGAAGACACTACACTACCCATAATCCCCAGCTATCGTTTGGGACTACAGTCCCTTTGCTTGACAAACCCCGTGATTAATCTTCAAGCTCTGGGATTGGATGTTGGAGTGGCAGTGCGCCAAGGTTACGCCGAGCGTCAAACAGCACTTTGAAATGGAACGAAACCACGGCAGACTATCCAAAACTGGACTCGAACGGGACCAGCCCCCCCCCCCCCCAGAACTACACATGCTGGCTATTGTGTTTCGCAACATGTTCTATGTGACGTCTCTACTGGGAACGTTTTCGTTTTTCCCGCAAATTGGAAGTTGCCAGTATTAAACACATTGGTGTTATCAAATTTAAAACATATAATTAATAAGTGGGTGAAAATTGCTTGTGTCCATAATGGGCAGCATTAATACATACCCACATGACAGCTCATTGTTACTTTGTAATTCTACTCCACTACAATTCAGAGGTTAACCTGGTATTTTTACTCCACTACATTTATTTTAGTTACTTTGCAGATTCTGATTAATGATGTGAAGTATAAACAACCCTTAAATCAGACTTTAGTTACACCTGAGTAAAATTCAGGGAAGGTGATTGTCAAGTGCCAACAATCAGGCGAGATATTAGTTGGTGCTTGAGAAGACTAAACATTTATCTGCAGATCCCTATAAAGCAGGGGTGTCAAACTCAAGGCCCGGGGGCCAAATCCGGACCGTGACTTCATTTTCTGTGGCCCCACAAGAGCTTGCAAAGAATATAATATGTTTATTATATGGTTACATGATGATTTAATGAAGCACGTTGCCCATAAACTACATGTCCCACAATGCATCTCAAATTAGACTTTTTTCTCAGAATTTGACTCTTTTTTTTTAAATGTTAGTTTTTTTTATTTATTTCACTTCCTTTTTTTAAATGTCACTTCTGTTTTTTGATTTTGACTTTTTTTCCAGCTTTTCTTTTGAAATCATTTTATGACATTCTCACTGAAGAGAATTGCAATTATTTGCCCCAGACTTCTGCTTTCAGACGTAGTTAATTATGCGCGATTAAATTGAGTTTGACACCCCTGCTATAAAGTATATTCATTACTCGTTATGCTCTACTAATAGTTCATTAAAGACTGTATATAATGGCTATTTTGCACATCCCTTTCAAGATTTCAAGATTTTCAAAGGTTTATTGACATATCATATACACAACTACGGTGTAGTTATGCAATGAATTAAAATCTTGGGTCGCAGGTTCCTCAACAGTGCATTACAAGACATCTATCAATATGTGTGTATACCTCCACCATTAAACTCCATCATATTCTGCACATTTCTTATACTATCTACATACATAAGAGTATAATTCATATGTATAATATCAGTTAAAATAAGCGCTTCAACATATTTAACATTGCAGGAAAGCAATATATTAGACGTTAAGTACTTTGTCAGGCTTAATATTTATCTGTAGATACCCCCAAAGCTTTTTTTTTATTTAAAAAAAGACCTTAACCTAAAGTATTCTTTAATGTTTAAATAAAGGTTAATTAGTTTGTCTGTTTTGCACATCCTCCTATTAATATCTTTGTACATCCGGCACTAAACTGTTTTATTGTAGAGATCACTTATCTTCTTGATTTTTTATATTCTATATTTCTATCATTGACCTTCTACTTTCCCCCTATTTTGTATGTACTCTTAATATTTCTTTCATCAAATATAACATATTAAAAAAATAATTCAATAACGTGCTTTAACCACTAGGCGGTGCACACAAGGTACACACAGCATACAATGCCATAATAACTTTGTATTATTAGTGTAGGACACTTATGTATGTATAACATCTGAAGATGTGTAGTTTTATTCATGTTTTCACATAATTTTACAGGATATTGCTGTATTATTTCACACGTTTTACTTCTACACATTAATCTCTGATTTGTAAAACATCACAGACAGAAAGGTATATCCGTCATTTAATGGTAAGCTATTGAAATTCTGATTCCATAGATGTGTCTCCCATCACCCAAAACCCCTGACTATTCTTTCAACTCAGTATTTACATTCTTATATTCAAAGAAAATCAGTAATAGTCCTTTTATATCAGCTGTGCACCGTTATGGTGTAAATATAACCTATCTACCAATTGGATCAAATATAAAAGTCAGCCGAATTAATTGCTGATATAATTATGATCCACGTCACATATTCAGTTTCGGCGGCATTTCTTCCAGTTTGTCCAGAAGTCTTCTAATCAGGGCTCTATAAATAAAGAACTACGGCAGATGTGTAATATTTAATGCAGCCAAACCGTGTATTACAATGCCGTTATGTGATGACTTCCAAAGAGAAAAGCAAGCACACTCGGATTAAAGTATTATTTTCTTTTTTTTTAAATGTTTTTTCGGATTGCATATCGCATAAACACCATATCCCAACGTGCATTGCGGCTAGACAATCCAATCACCGAGCTTAAAGTGCCCGTGAAGTGCATTTTTTTGCGCCAAAATGAAATGGCAGTTTCATTTCTTACATATCATTGTACCTGTTCATGGCTAAAATAATTTTTTAAGTGGTGCGGGACGAGATAAACATCGCAAATTTTTCATCCCGTGAACGGCCGTCTGAGCCTACCGCTGCTGCAGACCATAGCGGCTGTGACGTCACAAGATGGGCCCAGTTGTGATTGTAAACATGGCGGAGACTTCGGAAAGTGATACTGGTGCGAGAGAAATGAGTGATTTTGACAGCTTTTCGGACAGGATAGATGAGGAAAGTGGCCATGGAAGTCAATTTAGTTGAGGATAATATTTTGTCATAGATCTAGAGTAGATCTACACACAGGATTGGCCATCACCTGATCATACATTCATCTGTTCATAGCATGATGCAACATTCATGTTCACATGCAGTGTTGTGCTAGTTACTGAAAACCAGTAACTAGTTACAATTACTAGTTACTTCACTACTTACACCAAAAAGTAATGCGTTACTGTGAAAAGTAACTTTTTAGTTACTTAAAAAAGGGCACCCATTAATGCCCTTATACTGTAGCCTTCATTTCAGTATTGTTATTGCATCGGAGAATAATACAACCTGTTGATCAACTTGACATGCATTTGCATCACTGAACTCTGCTAAGCAATGTGGTCTATACAAACACAAACACAAAGATATGTTTCAAAGTGCCAATCCAGCCGCTGTTGCTTAGGTGGAGGTGGAGTGGCGTCGGATGAGTCTGGGTCTGTGGTCTTAGCTACTAGCTTCGTCCCAGCATGTTGTTTCTGCAGATGTTTCAACAGATTTTAATTGCTGTTTTGGGCAGTCGATAGGATCTTTGACCCGCCAAGACACAACTTACATTTAACTAAAACGTTCTTTTCTTTGTGCTCGACAAAAGTGAAATAGTGAGAATATCTCCAGGCGGAGAAACTCGACTTGAGCTCTGCCGCCGCCATGATAGTCTTGTTAGTAAACACAAACACAGTGGCCTTTATTTTTCATAAACAATGACACCAGCCACTCACCTTCATCTTTTGGGAACAGAAACATCGCCACTTCGGCAGACTTGACATTACCACAGCCAGCGGCAATGCATCGCTTCCCGTGTGTTTTTCCTCCCTTTTTCTTCACTGTCGCCTCCATTGTCAGGTTTTCTCGATTGGCAATCACTTCCAGTCGACTGCGAAACACTTTCCAATAAAATACTCGCTCAAAAACGTTGGTAAATTCGACTTTGAAACAGAGACAAAATGAACGGTGGTGAATGTAAACACTTCGGCTGGGCCCATCTTGTGACGTCACGCAGTAGATCGCAAGCCACGCCCACGAAGGCGGAGGTCGACTGCGGATTTCCCAGCGGAAAATTCAAAACTCGTCAAATTCGTTGCTATTCCAACATCTTTGATATGGGTTCCAATGGACAATTTTGGTCATTACTATACGTATTAGCATAACAGATCATGCACCGGCGCACACTTCACTGGGTCTTTAAACCATAGCTGAGGATCTTGGGTAATCAGTTCAGTGGGTGTGTATCTGTTTCCGGTTATTTCATTTTGAAATTCAGTTCCTGACGGACGCCAAAAAAGCCCGAAATTATAGAATTAAACAAATAAATAAAAACAAGGATAATTGTGTGTTATTGTTCAGTAAATAACATTGTGTTATTTAGAAAAGAATAACAAATTAGGAGGAAAAAAAGATTTCAAAAATACAGATTTCAGTATTCTGAGGCTCTGAGCCCCATTTCTTTTCCTCGCAGATGGCAAAAAAAGTCAGACATTATACGATTTAAAATAAAAACCCCTACTTCTCATAGAGAGTAGGGGTGCAACAACTAATGAACTTAATCGATCAAAATCGATGACCAAATTAGTTGCAAACTAATTCAGTCGTCGATTCGTTGGTGACGTCCGTGTGTTTTACGCGCAGTTAAGCTCCAAAATTATCGGTCTTTTTATCGGTACTGGAGACATTTAAAAAAGATATGTCATATGTAATATTGCTACATAAACATTATATCACAGTCTTAGTGTGGCCAACTCGTTTATAATATGCAAAAAGACAAAAAAATGTGTCTATGATGCATTTTCGATCTTTCCAATCCAGACGAGAGATCTCTCTCCCCCGTCTGTGTGCGAGGGGGCGGTGCAGTTTACACGAGAAATGCACCGGGTTCGACTGTCTTTCTAGTAGCTCTGTAGCCCCATCCACGAGTAACGTTTCCAAGTCAGGTATGCATGGCACAGCAACACACAGAGTTAACAACATTATACAAACTTGGTTAATGATTAGAGGTAACTGAGTTATTTATTTTGTTAAAGTTTCAGCTATTCTGTTTACAGTTCTGTCATCACATTATTTAATACGATTTGTTAAAACATTGTTGTTTCTTTTGATGTGAAATATTATTTATTTTATTTAAACAAAAAGCAATGTTAATTTTGTTCACAATTTGTTTAGTTAATGTAATAATATATGGATTTTTGAATCAAGTATTCATCTTTATTGTCTTCATTGTTAGTTTCCACATGCCTAAAACAACCTCAAGCTAAATCTAAAAGTTGATAGCTAAATAAGAGCGTTTGAGAAATTGTGAAAGGCATAATAGTCCGAATAGTCTATTAATCGTTTCATTAATCGATAGATTAATCGATTATCAAATTAGTCGTTTGTTGGAGCCCTAGGCGAAGTCCCTCCCTTTCCATGGGACCTTATTTCAGGAAAATTATGTATTGAAGTCAATGGGGAGAGAACATTTTTCTTTCGATCCTGTTTGAATTGTGCCATGAATTAAACATATGATGTTTGTCAATCTTAAAAAAATCATTTCCATGTCAAAAAAGTCGCAGTTTGTCGTAAAACTGTTGAAATATAAGACTATGAAAAATACGCAACTAGAAAGACTACAAATCCCAGAGTCGCTTAAGTGATGTCATAATTGTTTTCCTCCACTAAATATAAGAGATAGCTAAGATAAGATAACTTTAACAAGATGCCTGTGTGCTTTGTACCAGGTTGTAATCATACCAGCAATGGGTCTTGCTCGTTCTTTCGCTTCCCGTCTGATGAAAGGACCAGGAACGGCTGGATCAAGTTAGCTACCTAGCTTAGCAAGCACGTTAGTTAGCATTACAGCCTTAGCCTTGTCATTTTTATTAGCCTTAACATGAAGTAACATTTAGTAAACCAAAATGTTAAACAGTAAGAGTAGTAGTCATATTTTGTGTACCTTTTGAAGAGTACTGTCACACCTGTGTGATCATTCTATAATACACCGTTGAAGCCCGGATGCCCCGGGGGAAGACATGCTAACGCTAACGCTACATTAGCATCTGCGATCTTTTCTACTTCATAATATCTGCACAAATGGTTAACATTGAACATTAAAAAGATCAGGCAGTTCAGGGAGAATCGAAGGCAGGCAGGCAGCTTTGCATGACATTCTTCTGGACGTGTTTCATTGTGGTGATAGTGAGGGTGAGTCAATCCCTTTTTTGGCAAGACAGTAGTGACACCCATCTTGGTGTTAGTGACGTGTGTTGTGCAAGACCAAAGATGTAGTTCATTGAGCGGTTTCACACAAAAAAAAGTGTTACTTCACAGTTTTACGGCAAACATTATAATTTTTTACTTGCAAAATTAGCTTTTAGATTGACAAACATCATATGTGTAATTTGTGGCACAATTCAAAGGGGATCGAAAGATAATTTTTCTCTCGCCATTGACTTCAATACATAATTTTTCCGAAATAAGGTCCCATGGAGGTCCACCGGAAAGGGAGGGACTTCGCCTCTCTATTGTGTTTAAACATCTCCAAATGTCATCACATAAACACAATACATGTTACTAATCCTTACAGTGTAAGTGTAAGGCTTACACTTACAGTCATTGCTTTCTGACGTACTTGACCCTTTTACTCTTCAGGTTGCATAGGGAGAATTAGTAGCAATCTACTGCCATGCTATTCAGTTCACTTTCTCCTACTTCCTGTACCCGGTTTCCTGTCTAACCTTCAGTACAAAAATATAAATGTGCAAATATGAAACATACAGGTCAATATCGCCTTGCTATTGGTAGCTGAACTGTCAATACCCCAAAACATATTCTTAGATATAAATACCTAATTTTGAGTTATTTAGACACAATTAACACTTATAGTTTCATGTCTTGTTACATAAGAATAGATCATATTTGTTAAGTGTTATTATGGGAGAATTACTATTCTTGTGGTACTACTGCCTTATTAGGCCCATATCGAGCAGCGCATATTAAGACCAAAACTCATGTACAACAACTTCCTTACTTGCAATAAATAAGCACTAATTAGAGGGTTATTCAGGAAAAACTCTCAACTAATGGGTTATTACTTGTAGAATATGGTCATGTAGAATAAGGCATTAATAAGTGTTTTATAATGACTAATAAACAGCCAATATACTGCTAATATGCATGTTAATTAACAACTAGTTGATGGTTAATTTGTGTACCTTAATATAAAGTGTTACCAAATATTGTTTTAAAAGAGTGGCAGTAAAGAGATTTGTAGAATAAAGGAAATGTGTGTTCAATAGCGAGGTGTCTGCTGGAAATAGTTGCTGAGCATGAAAGTATTCGCCGATATGGCCAGAGTCTCTGTGATCCATCGGGGCGGAAAAATTACATTTCAGCAGGAATGACTCACACAATATTCTTCATATCTGTATCATGACACATTGATTACGGTAGTAAACAGGGAATTTAATGTAATGTGGCTTTATGCTTTTAGAGTATACAAATATTGGGAATAACTATATAAACATATCATGTTTTTAATGTGAATGATCGCAGATATGTAACTCATGCGAGCTAAAAACATATACCAGATGTCTAATCCTCTCATTATCCTTACATGGGTTTCTCCACCATGCATGTCTCATCCTGAACTCCATCACCTCACTCAAGTAAGGATTCCTGTCCAGACTGAACATCCTACAAAGGAAAAAGATGTTTCGAATTCATCCAAATACAGATAAATAGCAACATTGAATTGTATTGACGGCTTAATGGTTCATCCCTTTAAACTTTGCTTTGGTATAGGGGATGGTCCAGTAATTGGCTATGTTAGGGGATAAAGGCCCTGACAAACCAAGCCAATTTCGGCCGTCGATAGATGTCGATAGATGTCGATAGATGTCTGGCCGTCGATGAGCGTCCTGTCGCCCTACTCAGATTGGTGTGTCCCGCACCGTTGTGTCTTTTCGGCAGTGCCAACACCTTCCGCCCCCGATTCAACATGTCGAATCGGGGAGCTGTCGGCAAAATAAATCACTCTGATTGGCTGTTCAGCTTAGCGAATCAGTGCATGAGAAGCGAAACGGAAGTGAAGAAGGCACACACAGACCGGCTATTATTTTTCATTTTCATCTCACCTGGACGCCATAATTTATTTTACATCATGGCAATCTGGAATGAAGAAACCGAAGAACAACTCAGTTGCCACGTAATATGCTGCCACACTTCCTGCATGAGGTGGACAATAGCTTCTTCAAGTATTTAACGGACAGGACCCTGGACGATGTGGCTGTTTTTTTATTTATTGTAGGCCTATTACTTACTACTTTGATCTTATTGTATTTTAGTCGATTGTTTACATTGTACAGTTCTACATTTGATAAGAAACCACTTTTTACCGCTACTGCAAAATACAAAACTTTATTTTGTACCTTCATACTACAGCCATTAGATAACACAACATTAGAATGAGGATAGAATTAGCTATACTACAATAAAAGTCAGAAGATACAGATGTACATGATGAAACATAATTTGCCTGTCAGTGTTATGATGTTGTATATTAATATAATCTTGGATTATAATTATTGATGCATGGAATGTGGTAGCAGCAGTACTTTAAGGTTGCCAGCCACAATGCTTAAATAGTTTATTTCTGCTTCAGAGAGCTGAAGTTTGTATATATCACGCAGTCTGTCTTCTGGTTGCCTCTTTTGAAAGACGAATACACACTACCGGCACCTGCTGGTAAGGAGAGTTATTGCCACTCACTCATGCGCAGTTCGTACGTGCTACTTGGCCGTCGGCTGAAGTCTTTGCGGTGTGTTCCAGTGCGACTGTTGGCCAAAACGCAGGAGACGTGAGGCGACACAACAGTCGTGTTCCATCGGGACGTGTTCTTTGGTGTCAGCTTGGTGTGTCTGGGCCTTGAGAAGGGAAGCATTGAGCAATAAGAGAATTTTAGCAGCTCTTGTCATGGCTGCCACTTCAAACTTTTTTCATTTAATTCATTTAGGAGCCCTTCTAAGCATAAGGAATCGTTTTGAATGAAAATGGTTTTGAATCTTAATGAACGATTTTCCTGAGTCTTTGATTTGATAAGCCCCAGGGGCACATCGATGATATGATTTAAAGACTCAATATTGGGACCCCTAAAATGGGTCCTTACGGGACGCCTACTCTGCATTTAATGTAGTTGTGTGATGTTGTATGAAAACACAACAGGCTCAGTTAAAATTGTTTTTTTAACGACAAAGACTGCATGCACTAAACACAGGATGAATATAAAAACGTAAAGAGATACAAGAAATCCTCATTAATTGTGTTGTGTCTGCATTACACTGATATGCATTTCTCAACAATAACAAAACTAAGGACTCCAAAAATCCTAAAATAGTTTAATATAGGCTTTTCTGACACAATGTCAAAGACAATGGAATATCTTGAGCTTCACCAAATGTTTTATTTACTGCAAGGCTGTTGCGTTTGCTTGGAGTACTGTAGACAGGAATCACAAACAAACTGGCAACTCATTGTAAATACAGTATATTAAATCAAAATAAATGAAACACGCAAAACCTTTCCCCAAGGTAAAACTGGAGGAGAGATGCCTTCTTCAGATTTAATGTACATTGAATCACGACAGAAGAAGACAAGGGGGCATTGTCCCCCCCTTAATTTCTCCATCCTCCACTGTTCTAAGTGTTCACAGTGAGTGTTTCACTGATGGAAAGGTGTTGTTGCAGAACCATAAACATGATAGCCCAGATAATGAGCTCCGTTTTCTGTATGTCATCTGTTGAGCCTGTATACCCAACCATCAATATTTTTTTTGGACCATTACTCCATCCATCATTGTACCAATTAATGTAACAACAATGCAGCTTGAAAGTGCAAAGTGGCAGCAGGTTGCTGGTGGATATGACAGATGACCAGAGATGGGGTCGTTACTCAAAGAAAGTAATATATTACATATTACTTATTACTTTAAAAAAAGTAATATATTACTTTACTTTGTTACTCTCTACCTAAAGTAACTTGTTACTTTACTCGTTACTTTACTTGTTTCATTACATTACTTTTGCGTTACTCAGCAACACCCTATAGCCAAAACTTGTATATATCACGCAGTCTGTCTTCCGGTTGCCTCTTTTGAATGACGAATACACACTACCGGCACCTGCTGGTAAGGAGAGTTATTGCCACTCACGCATGCGCAGTTCGTACGTGCTACTTGACCGTCGGCTGAAGTCTTTGCGGTGTGTTCCAGTGCGACTGTTGGCCAAGACGCAGGAGACGTGAGGCGACACAACAGTCGTAATATATTACATATTACCTATTACTTTAAAAAAAGTAATATTTTACTTTACTTCGTTACTCTCTACATAAAGTAACTTGTTACTTTACTCGTTACTTTACTCGTTTCTTTACATTACTTTTGCGTTACTCAGCAACAGCCTATAGCCAAAACTTAAAACTTAGGCCTACATTTGCACACATATAACAATGACTATTGCAATAAGGAAGACATAACACAACTATTTCTTTTAAATGCTCTTTAATAAAATAGGCTACCACAACCACCAGTCGGTGAAAACCTATGAGCATTTCAAGATTTCACCATTATACAAATTGCAACATTTCCTCTACTATAAAGGATGCTACAAGCCTGTCCATCTCTGCTTTGGTTACCGGTCGAATTCTAGTTTTTGCTGCTTCGGAGTCGGCACTCGGCACACACTCAACATCCTCACTCGGGTTCGGGGTCCTTAGCTATTAGCTTCACGTTAGCATGTTGTCTTTGCAGGTGCTTGTGGAGGTTTGACATTGTGTTTGCAGCAGTGGATAAAAGCTTCTGGCCTGGACACAGTTTGCACCTCATCGTCACATTCCTGTCCTTTCTTCAGACAAACTCAAAATAATGGGCATACCTCCACCCCTCGAAAGTTATCGCTGTTGATGATGACTCAGCCATGTGTATGCACTGCATGTGGACGTGCAAGTCGCGCAAATGTTACGTAAATATAAACCTCTGCTAGTGGAGTACTTCAGGAAAGTCGAGGGGGGGGAGTGGCGTACTTCGTGACCACAGAGTGTGAACGTTGTGATCAGCTGTTTTAGCGCAGTTCTCCAGTGAGGGGGGAGTCTCCCTCCGCAGCCGGTTGGCGTAGTTTTGGCACAATTCCGTTGTACAGACCGACGTTAACAGCAGCCCTGTCTGTGCACACGGAGACCGACTGTCGTCCGGTGATCTAACCCCCTTCTGGAAAAGCTTCAGAAGTAGCCTACGTCGGTATGCAAATGCGCTTTGTGACACAAGTGACGGTAGGCATTTCAGATTGTTGCCGCGCATGCGTACCTGCGTACCAGTTATGTGCACCCCTGGTTATAGCACCTACATTGTTGAAACTACTAGGGAAAAAAACTTTGGTAAGAAACTATATAATCAGATCCTAGTCACTGTTACTGTAGGGTTTTCATTATATTTGGTAAAGATAAAGAGAAACATAATGAACCCTCTTTTGTTCAACCAAATACTTTTTTGTTATGTCCTTAGCAACTATTCCAAGGCTCATAGCACACGTTTTATAGTCTTTGTATACTGTCTTAAAGCTTCTCTACTTGGCCATTATCGCAATGAAAGGGCTATTAAAGGATAAACTTGTACAAATTGACTGCATTTATAAAGCACTTACAACACATTTCAGCATTCACCCATTTTCCTAGAAACTCGGACACCGTTGGCTATTCCTTTGAGAGCATCCACTTTCTAAACATATGCGTCTAACCAACCGTCGCATTAATGGTCGACCGCTTTTAGTTTACCTCCTGCAGCAATCCTTCACTTAATTTACCCCAAAAAATATCAAGGAAGAACTTTTGCCCTTGAATTATTTCTGTGGTCTTCCTGATTCTAAACCCTTCTACACTACCGTGGCTCCTAGTCTTCTGTGAAAAGAAGTCAGAATAACTGAATGCAAATTACTGCTGATCCCCTGCAGTTTATCCTTTGAAACACAGAACTGTTTCTTTTTTTAGACACCTTGAAACATTAGCAGTAATCCTGACTTCAGTTCTCTCTTAAAAATAATATATCAGAGCACTTCCCAAAAGCAGGTGTTGGTTTATCAAACTGTGAAATGGTCTTGTGGTTGAACCAAAATATTCAAATGTAGAAAATACTACCCTCTTGCTGTTCCCTTTTTCAGAACAGTCATAACCATCCTGAAAGTTGAGAGCACATTGGTTACACTTGGAGGAGCAATTTATTTCAAGGTTCATATGAGGAGGTTAGGCCAGTTATGTCTATGAATAAGCAGCCCAGTCAGACACACTGCAGCTTGGATGCACTTACAGAGGAGCCTTTTTCGTTTTCTATCTTTATTACAGCCTTTTCCTGCGCGTGCACACACACACACACACACACACACACACACACACACACACACACCACACACACACACACACACACCAATCACACACCTACAGTAGCAGCCTTATAATGTCAGCTACAGACCTTTATGTCTCCCATCTCCTTTATGTCTATCTTCACATTTCTCATGGATGATGTTGAAAGAAAGTACAATATGAAGCTAAGGGAGGGAGAGTATATGTATGCAGACTGATTTGGTTTATGTATTAATGAAAACATCAAAGCCATTACCCAATGAAAGATGAAATGCCTTCCATGTAAATTATTGAATGTGAAAAACAAAGTGTGTGAGGGAAAAGAAAACATGTCACCTAAAATATGCAATTAGGTCAAGCACGGTTAAAAAACAAGCAACAAAGAAACCAAATCAGAAAGCATATTTATCAGTATCTGACAATATATGAATAGCATCTAAGACTGTCATAAGGACACTATTTGCAAAGACATATATTACATTATCGCTTTGTCTGGAAAAAAGTACAGTCGCTGATATTGTGTATGTGCCTTCCTGCTCTATGAGTCATTGGTCAGTTATTTGAGACAACTCACTGAATAGACATAAGTTCTCATGAGCTTTGCATTGAAAAGAAAATAGTTGATCAGCAAAGACATGTCATTGTCACGATTAAAAATGGGGAAAAAAACATAGTTGACATATTATGAGATCCCTTCTTATCTAATGGAAAACCGTCTTAAATGCATGTGTTGTTAGTAGGTCTTACATGTATTCAAGTCTTATTGGTTTATGATTAAATCTTTCACAGCAAGTATTTGAAAACAGAAATAGACTATTTGAAAAGTGAAAGAGTAACACCTCTTTCTTTAAGATATGTATATGATGGACATGTCACTGTTTTACTGTTCAATATCAGTGTTAAATTGTGATTCAAGAAGGAAGACCTGACAATTATCACATATGTCTATGCCATCCTTGGATAAACAAGCGTCATTTGCATAGCAGCAACCGTATGTGCAGTCATGCTTACATGAATCCACATGTTCATGCTTTAGCTCAACCACACAAACATTGACCTTCATGCACAATGTCAGGCCTCTAGGGCATGAACTGTGGCCTCCAAAGAGTGTGGACATTTTTTGTTAACAACCGACAGAGCTGCTGATCCAAGCAAAAAATATGTACAACCAGCACATTTATCAAATTTCAAAATGTAAAAATTGTCTTCCCCCACTTTGATTTAGTAACTAACTTAGATAAAGCTGGGAGATTGTCAGTGTTGGCAAGGCAGTTTGATGTGCCACTCTTTGCCCTAAGCTTGCTTGAGACATTGCCAACAATAGGAGGTTGGGTTGAAGAAATCTGGCAGGTTGAATGAATTGACAAGGCAAATGTGTGGATGTCCTAAGATGTATTCCTAGCCAAATATACGCAGTATATGCAGCAGTGAATAGAATAGCAGTACGTGCAATAACACATATCCTACTTAGCACAGTGGCATTTGATATCACACACATGACATCATCAAGGGTGTAGCTTTTAATATACAGCGTATATACAGTTTCTGTCATTATCGGATGTTATTGTCTGGTAGTCATTTAAAAAAAAGAAAGTGTGGCTTCGAGTTACGCTTATGTAACATGAGCTCTACTAATCTTCTTACTGTAGGTCAAATGTACATGTTGGACTAGTTTGAATTGAAGCATCGTTTTAACTTTTGACTAACTTAAATACATTTTGCGACTTTTCATTGTGGAAAAACACAGTAGCTTTTCGCCTTTACAAGAAAGTGAGAATCTTTAATGAATTGATGAACATGCTGAAAACATGAGGCCTTCGAGTAAAGCCACAGGAAATCTTAATCAAATATGAATCAACCCCAACTCTTTCTGTACTATAGGTCATAAGACAGCAGCTTTCTGTTCTGCTCTCTAGCAAAATCAAAAGTAAAGCAAACTGCTTTTGGCTTTCATTGCGCCAGCAAATGGAATTGCCTGCATTAAGACATAAGCAATGCTCTCAGCAGCTATTTTAAATGTGTTTGCGTATTGTAACTTCTGAGAGTTACATTTTCTGTCTTTTGCGTGGTGATGTTGCTCTCTCCTCACAGACTTATATTGTAGTGCCTATATTTAAATGGACAGCTACTCCAAAAGTAGCACAGTATGGCAAATAAAAGGTATGTTGCAACAAACAATCAGAAACATTAAAGGTCAGTGGAAATGTGTTGTTATATCTTCTTTTGTAATTGTTTTACATGAACAGGACAGCTTGTTATCTTTGACGTTACAACTGCATTAATCTAGTGTTTTGTACAACTAGCAAATTGATCAATGCCTTGATGGTTCTCAAATGTACTCATTTTAGAGTGTGGTGTTCTGCAAGGCTGGATCCTTGGGGCTCTTTAATTGCACACCTCTATGAGGCCAAATCATGCAAAAAATATGATTATGCAGATGATACCCCTTGGTGTCCCTTGCGCTCTGATGGTGTGTGGAGTGTACCAGAGATTACATTTGTCAGTAACAAACACATTAATGATGTGTTGTTCCCTAACATATTCTGCATTTCTGCAGACAAAACAAAAGAGATTTTAAACTGATATGAGCCTGTTTCCATGTATATATCTTCCATCAAGACTCTACAAGTATAATTTCAAAAACATTGCCAGGATAATAATTCTGCCTCTACAGTCTTAAAAAAGGAGCATATCTATATTATGCCATTCATATCTGTCAGATATTTTACGTGACATTTACATATGTCAGGAAATTACAAATGGAAATTACAGTTTTATACATACATTTTCTTGTCAACAACTCATTCTGCATTTGGTCCAAAAACATATTCTATACCATGTTACAACAAAAAGCTGCTGTCATAACCAAACATCTCATTTAAAAACACAACTTAATAAGAAATGATCCATAAACTACCAAGAAGGCTGGGAATTGGGTCTTTACTGACTTACAAATTGAGAAAATGAGAATGCAGTGCTGTCTATCTTTGCTTTTGAAGCTGGGTGGAAAGCTGCAGGACGATGCCTGCGAGGCTGCCCAGGAGGTAGGGCAAATCAAAACACAAAATGCTCCGGGGAGACTGAAGGTTGGAGATATTAAATGAGAGTGGGAGAGTGTTGCATTCTGCAGATAACTAAGTCAGAATCACCAGCATTGGAGAAGTCCCATAACAACATAACAGCCGTAAGGCCAGCCAATGAGTTTAATACTGGCTGTGTGTGCTTGTGGCAACTCAATACACAGGGGGATATATGCATGCTTACACATACAACAACAGGCAAACTGCAATATTCACACACATTACATTACATTACATGTTACTTGTTATACGCTTTTATCCAAAGCGACTTACATACTCAATACTGTGGACAATCCCCACAGGAGCAATTTGAGGTGAAGTGTCTTGCCCAGGGACACAACGACATGCTGACTGCAGTGGGGTTTGAACCTGTGACCCCCTGATCCGAACACCTACGGACAACCCACCTACGGACAACCCACTACGCCACACGCCTCCCCACAATTACACAACAAGTCTTCATTCATAACATGACCAAATATGTCCGATCCAAATGCAGTAATTCATTACTCAATATCCTATTAACCTAATGACTGTAACACATGGTGTACAGTAAGTGATAATGATTTTAAAGAGTTATTACATTTCAGTTACTATTTCTTTTGTGTTTTCAGGTGTATCTTGTGAAATAATGACACCAAATGATTCTTGAATCCTTGAATACCAGAAATAGGATAGGAATGTTGATATATTTGTTTCCTGTGTGTTGAGTAAAGTAACTGATCTGGGAAAATGACCCTGGAGCAGGGATTTTAGATACGATTTAGGAAGGTAGTCCACACCAAACCAAGATAAATATGCTTCATGGTAAATCCCAAGTTTATTTATTTAGATTTATTTTATATTAGTTTGCTTATTATTATCAAAAGAAATATGATGAGTTATTTAACTTGTTTTTTTATTTAAATGTTGTAAATTAATATAATTTAAATGTAATGATTAAGTGATACTTAATGAGCATTTGATAACATTTTTGACGTAACTTGCACTAACATTTTATAAATAATTGTGAATATTTTGCTTCTTCGTCATACAGTAGAGTTGAATATAGTCTATTACACAGTATAGAAGTTGTAAACAACCAGGCAAGTGTCTCTGGTCTGAATACCTGGTTTGGATTTTGAGATTTTTCTAATAGTGGTTGCTTTGAAGCAACCACTACAACAAACACCAAACACGCGTTTTCATATAGAATGCAGTAACACAATACTATTGTAGTTGTTATCATATATTATGTAAGGGATAATGTGCAGCTGTCAACAATAGTCTTGCGGTGAACATAACATGTTTCTGAGCCAATTCTTACAGTCGGTTTTATTATATGATTCCTGACAAACTGCTCTAGGACACTTGAACATAAATATGAGTGTACCCACCTGACTAACCAAACGGAACCAAATAATTACTTGTGATTTTAAACTAGTAGTCCTAACACGTTTTATCAATAAATGAAGCGTTTCCTTCTCTGCAGTGTTTGAGTGGTAGTATGAGGGACCATTATCAGCCGATCATAACAAATATTTTACAATTGTGCTCATTTTATTTTGGAATACAATGTCACTCTAAAACCCAATTTCTGTACCCCCTTGGTGCAATTTTCTATGGCAGCATATGTTTTCTCACTCTGGTTAAGTTTTTTTCAAAGAAAGACCATTTTAGACATGTAATGCAGTATATCAAATAGATGTCAGCTACTCTGCCAGTTCCACAGACCATGTGCCGCTCTCAAGAAAAAAACACTTTGCACCCACGTTGAACAATCATAAAGGCAGAAATCCACTTTTGAAGAGGCAGAGATGCGAGTTCTTTCACTGACAGTATCCTCAATAGACCCAACTGCATTGCAGCTGCCACAAGACATGTTTTCAGTACAGGTGTGACTCACTTTTCCTCAGAAAGAAACTCACCATGTTAACCTCTGCCTCTGCCGCTGTCTCAACCTACACATTAAGCCCAACTGCATGTCCAGGCAAGCTGTCTGAAAGATGTTGGAACTCACCCACTGAAGTAGACAACGCTAGATAAGAGAAGATACAAAAGATTCCAAATATACATTTTTAATGCACATTTAATTCAAATTTGGATTTTTGGATTATCAATTTAAGGCTGTAATAGACCAACAGTGTCATGCTCATAATATTTTTGACTTTCCCTATCTTATTTAAGGCATTGTTTTAGTCACTGAAAACACAATATAACAATTATTATGCCTGCTGTTTAAAAACAATTGCAATTTCTTGAGTCTTACACTATGCATCAAAGTTAATCACAACACAATTCTTGTCTGGCCACCTTGTTCCTTACAGCAATTATATCTGGGGGCGTTGTTGCCATGCATTGCTAAACTCATCAGTCTGCCATGTTTGTGCAAGGGCCAGCTGTTGTTATGATAAGTACTCCCAAGTTGTAGATTTATGACGTTTACCAGCTGAGTTGTAAAACTGGTAGAAGCCAACTCAAATTGGCAATTTTGTTGACCGCATGTAAGAAGTAAGAAAAATCTTGATACATCAAGAACACTTTACATACCTTTGTTACAGTAACACTTAAACAGGCTTTGGGAGGGCATATAAATCAGACAAAATAATCAAGAGATCTCGTCTCGGTCATTGTGCGTCTGCCTTATCCTGTTTTGTATAAACACTGCAATAGGAACACTGTCTAGATAGTCGGAGGTAGGGCACCTTGGGTCAGCAGGTGGGCCACTGCAAGCCGCATAATCTCTTTGCCACAACACGGCTGCAGTATGCCCCCACTATTAATAACAGCAGTGGAAGCAAAGAGCACATGGAGGAAGAGGAGAGGGCCAAGTGGTCAGGCATTAATCAGATGTTGTGAGGGCTGTAAGCCAGGAAAGTGCTGGTAGCAATGTTATCAGGCACAAGAAGGGAAATGCATCTTCTCAATGTACACTGTAGGGCTCACAGGTATAAGGATACACAGATGTTAACCCCATATGATTGTTGAACAACTCATCCCAAGACTTTTGCCATTCATTTGCTTTAAAAGCATGTAAGGCGTAGGCCAAACATACGAGAGTATTTCTCATTTGTTATTGAACAGAATGATGTCCATACAGGATTTATAAATAAATGATGTCCAGCAGAAGGAGAAAAAAACACAATTGAAGCACTTTCAAAGCCAGTGGTCAGTTGGTCTAAACACACACACGCACGCACGCACGCACGCACGCACGCGCACACACACACACACACACACACACACACACACAAACACACATAGTTGGCCTTCTGTGTTGTGGGTTGGTTGGATGTATCAGTGACCCGTGCAGGAAGGTTAATTGGCCAAGTCCACCGTTCAGATGTATTTACGCCACTGTTGCACAACATGTCACCTCATTAGTAATGCCTCACATAGGGCACACATTCTAATGCTACAAGACAAATTCATGTAGTTTTCCGAGTCCGATTTCTACAATAAAAAACAGAGTTTCTTAAAATCTTAGAAATGTGCAGTTTTCATTGACTCAAAACACTGTTTGGTTATGTACGTAAGGCAAAGATAAAGCTATGTTTACAAAAATACCCATAGATTTGAGGACGAGGCCTAAATTAAACTCATAATAGTTAAACATTATTGTATTAGCTGCAATAAACAGCTGCCTTGCTGCCTTTTACATTGCATGAGAGTCCCTTGCAGAGCCTTGGGTTCTTTAAAAATGTAATACGGGAAATCGTCTCTCCATACCATGACATTTAGATCATCCTCTTCTGGATCTAGACTATCATTGCCAATACGAAGTTACACGCAAGGCCATTGCACATCATCCACCCACCAAAGCATGACATTTGGCTTTAAGAGATGTGAATGTGGTTATTACAAGTCAACAAATCAACAATGAGCCCCCCCCCCCACTACTATCCAGGGATGTTCAAACATTGAGTAACTCAGCCATCTGCACTCTCTTTCTCTCTTCCCCTCACTCACACACTCTTTCTTTAAGACCATTTCTCCTTCGGGAGCGTATGCGACGCAGCGATCCAACACTAATTCTGCTGCCTCTGCTCAGTATAATCCAATCTGCTCTACTGGGGAAACAGAGGAACTGGCAAAAAGAGGAGAGGCCCCGCAAACAAATAAACAGCTATAGTCTTTCTGACAACAGAACAATTGAGATTTCCTTCTGACGCATATTCCCTTTGATTTATTTTGACCAAACGTACAGTATATACGAAGATGAGCAGCACTGTGCCATTACATGGTCTACTTGCAAATAGTCTGTGCCCCATTTTAACAGGCTCTATACTTAAAACAAAAACAGAATTACGGATTGGAACTGCATTCGCCCCCTTTGCACGTCCCTCCTGAGATTTTATAGCGTAATCATTTAGTAATTCAGGCTGCTCAACTTCCACCAGAAGAGCATGAATATTTCACCCTCTGCAAATGTGGACTCAGCGTTAAATTCCTTGATGGCAGTGATTATGACACGGTAATTAGTGCGATGGTTATGTGATGATGATTGTCATTATCGTGCCCTCATCAGAGGCTGTCAATCACAGCTTGTGTGAAGCTAAAAAACATGAAAAGGAAAGAGTGAAAACTGGCATACATAAAGAACTGATATGCTAGTATAATGGGGGTAAATTCACCAGAGAATAGGTCTGCAACCCAAATTAAGGATCAAAGGAATGTGATTATTTTTACATGCTTTGACCATGTTCACAAGGAGCGATGATATATACGCAGCTAATGACGGGTATGCAATTATTTAGGCAATGTATGAGTCTAGTGCACAGGTTTATCATAGTCAGAGTAAAGTAGACTATTACACATACAAATGCATTCAGTGTAACTGGGAATACTCTAGGCTAGGGGGATGGATCACTCATCCACAGTTATTCAATTACAATAACCAGGCGTTCAGAACGTTTACTTTTTGAAACATGTTATATATTTATTTAATTATTATTACACATTGTATGTGATAGGCGGCGGGACATCTCTAATCGATTTAGCAATCACAACAGATCCGGACAGCTAACCAATCAGATCAACCTGGGCTCTGGTTTCAGACCGAGGGTGAAAAGAGGTGCTGCAGCACAGGCTGTACTCTTTGAGGCATAAATTACAATTTTGAAACCTGAAAATGAGCATAATAGGACCCCTTTAATCCATACACAGGACATATATTGCACATCTGTCCATCCTGGGAGAAGGATCCCCATTTGATGCTCTTCCCGTAATGGGGTTTCTTGGGAGGTTTTCAATTTTACAGACGTGTTATATTTGACATTTGGCCTTTGATTCGAGCATTGAGTTCAGAAAATTCCCACTTTTTAATATTTCTCACTTTCAAAATAGAACCTTTTTTCCCTTACAATATTATGAAGGCTGGTCCTCCTAATGCTAGGATTAAAATGTCACGACAGTGAAGTAATTCGCCCTCGGAAGAGTTCTGTAAAATGAGTCAGATGCTACACCAAAGGTTTCCTCTGTGATTCAGCAATATTTTCATTAACCGGTCCTGAGTCCCATGCCTTCCTCTGCAGACTCCCACATCTCTGTGAACTACTCCCTTTCCTCTATTATTTAAGTCCTGCAGCAAGCAGATTCCTGAAAAGCAGGGGGTGGCAGGGGAGAGAGAAATACCTCTGAGGATTAGTAACTAATCCAGGCTTTGGTCTGGGAGACTCTGGCCTCTGCCTCCTGTCCTTCAAAACACTGGGTGCTCTGTCGGCAGGGTCACCACTAATGGGTGGGGGCTTCAGGGGTTTACACGGAAGGAGTGATAGGGGTGCTCGTTAGCAGGCCGAGGGAGTATTAGCTGCCGCTGTTTGTTAGTGAGGGTCTGCTGGTGTTGGACTGCTGTGTGAAAGTGTAGCAGGAGTGAAGCAGTTTTAAGGTAATGGATTCAGTCGATCACTTACACCAAAAGTGTACAGGACATATATAAGTCTGTTATAAATTGTACTTTGTTACTGACAAGACTTTGATTGGGGATGTTCTTTGGTAAAACATTCTTTCTATTTTCAAGAAAAATATTAGACAAAATCAATCCCCCATTTAGGAACAGTCACCCTGTTATAACAGCAGCAAAATTGTCAACACATAATAATCGTACAAAAGATGCACCACACCAGCTGTGATCAGTTCAATCATTTTATGATATGGTGATCGTCCTCTGAAATGAAATACAGCAGACCCTTATTTGCATTAACTGCAGTTTCATATAAAAGGGTTCACATTTCCCCCAGTGGATGCAAGACACTTACAAATATGTCGGAATAGGCACTGTATCGGTTAGGCCTAAAACAAAAACATAAAGGGACAGGAAGGTTTATCATTCCCCGTGGATTATAATAATAACACACTGTAGTTTATGTGTGGGTTAAAGTAGGCTTATTTTAAAGTGTTATTTATTTGTTGTGTTTTTTCATGACCACTGTCCATGGTGCTGAATATGTGGTGTTCCTGGGACATCACCGACATTCAAAGACTGATAAGTCAGTAACTGTTGTGGGAATTTATTTATTAAAAGTGAATAAAGAATGAATCATTCGATTGTCTTTGTTGTAGTATATTCTTGCAAGAAGTTCAGTCAAACGTACAGAGAGCATACTGTCTGCAGAGTGAAAGACGAAGAATAGAGTTTGGGTTCTATATTTAAACACAGAGAAAGGAGAAAGGTGGGGTTGAGCTTGGCGAAAACAAAGGAGCATTCTGGAAGTTTAGGGGGGCAGTATCAGGATGTTATCAGTTCACAGAAGTTGAAGGTCATACTGTTGGTGCACAGAGAGTGTCACTAACAACGTTGCAACAAATCTTCTCAACAAGAATTTTCCCAAGCTTAGCAAAGATGTGAAAGCCAGTAAATAGAGATAAACATTAGCAAGTAAGAATCACACAGTGTTATTCTAAAAGTAAGTAAATGAGCATAATATTTTTCTATTACAGTAACCAACACAAAGTTATATATTTTTTGCCGATCCTGGTTGCTGAGTTAATTTATTTTTGTATGTTTTTTTATTTGCTGTTTGCCTACAGTCAGTAGTATTGCCCTGTCATATAATTAGATATTCTTGTTTTTGTCAAAAACAAATCTCAGTTGTTTGATTTCAAATTCAGTGTGCTGTAGAACAAAAACGTAACGATGTCAAAATATGACTGTTCTCTTAATGTGTCATACCCACTTAACGGGAAGAGACTCAGCTAACTGACGATATGAACCATTTTTACCTAAACAAAACACAACTCTAAAGCAGAGCGTCTGAATTAGCACTAAGCGAAAGAGTACTAACGCACTTAGCACATAACTCACGGTAGAAATATTTTATACTTCATCGGATCTGCACAAACTAGATATCATATGAAAGCTGAGATTCAATAGTTTCCAATGGTATAAGTATCATCACTGTGCGACCAAAAGCCGCGGCAGCGAAGGCAAGCAATGACAACACACAACTTCACTTTACGGGGCCAAAACGGCAAATACTTCTTACCTTTGCTGTTTTCTGATCAAAAGTTGTGTTCAATGGCATTAAAACGCATATAAACGCTGCTGAAGGTTAATCCAATGTCTCTGTGTCACTTTGAAATGATAATTGATAATCCATCATCATATTTATGGCAAAAAGCGTAATTTTCTATAGAGCGTAACCCAGCTTCCGGTTTTGGGCATGCTGGCTGCGCATCACTCTCATTCACCAATGGTAATGTTTAGATGGATTTTAGGAACTTCCCCTTGATTATATTGGCTCTAACGGTTCAAAAGAGGTGTCAATCATCAAAATCAACCGATGGGTTCCAGAGATATGGCAAATCCACCCAAATGACCCCAGAGGTGGGTTTTCTTTCTAAATCTCTCTAAAAAGGTAACATTTCACTTGTTTTGCATCAATCTTGATACAGGGTACTTATTATATGTTATAGTTTGGATTCCTAAAGCTTTTTGGCTACTATCCCATCATTCAAGGGTGGTTTTCACTATAAGTAATGTTTTTTTTTGGACGGAAACTATAATTTACATTTTTTACTCTGTTCAATCTGAATTTACTTTAAAATAAAAACATCTATATTGATTCTGACTTTTCTAAATACAACTCACAGGTTTATCATTGCTGAAAAAACAGGCTTGGGGCTTAACAGGTTAATAGGTTGTTAAATGTTAAGAAGCCCTGAGACACAGTTTCGTGAATATTGTTGTGTTATGCCCCCGGGGGCGTGGTGTTTAATGCAGGTTAATGCACTATAAAGAAAAGTTAGTAATATAGGTTCAATTTGGACAGGTATCCTGCCAGCATTTAAACAATGGTGCTTAAACATTTTGAGTATAATTTGGCAAATAATTAATAAAAAAAAAAAAACACATTAATCGGTCAGCAGCATTACGAGAAAACTAATTGTCTTATTTTCATAAAACTGGGTGGTAAACTGTCGCATGGGCCAAGAATAAAACCATTACATTTTGGAGTGGGTCTGAATCACAGGGCAGATACAAAAATCACACATGCGAGACTGGGTATTTATGCTGCTTTCCCCCCTTAAAGGTCTCCTATCATGCAAAATGCACTTTTTAATGTCCTTTATACATACATATGTGTCCCCGGTCTGTCAGGGAACTCGCAAAGTGTCAGAAAACAAAACCCTCTCTCTTTTCCTCCGTACCCAAATCTCTAAAAACGGGGGCACAACGGAGCTGATCCAGATTTGCGTCCTATATGACGTAATATCGGAAATGTGGACCCACGGCCTTATCAGAAACGTTGCTATCAGAAACAATGCCTGACGTGTTTTGGACATTATATGGTCTTTGTTTACATGATCAAGCATCGCTAACACTCAGAGCTAACCTGTACTAGAGAGAGTACGTGTAAAAAAGCAGGAAATAAACAAAAGGAACTCACCTTGTGATTAAACCCGCAAGAGAAAAGCATTATACTGTTTCAGAAATAATCCTTGATGTGGTTTGGAACATGATATGGCATTTAATCACGGCAGCATTTAGGAGGACCCAGAATCAGCCATTCTCTAATACCTCATTCACAACAACGGTGTTTCAGGGCCGGTTCGGAGCTGGAGCTTGAAAAGCACCGGGTTTTCCTGTTCACACCGCAGCGGAGCAGCCTCTTAGCTCCGGAATCCGGTTCGTTTCAAGCACCAAAAAATTCTCCGGCTAGAGCAAAAGCACCGCATACGTCACGCTTACGTCGAGGCGGGGGCAGGGGCAGGGGCGGGATCAACTCCTGAACAACAACAAAAAGCCTGCGTTTTATCCAGTTTGTACACAACGATGGAGAAACTTAACAAGCAGCAGTGGTCCACTGAAGAGACCAGCTACCTACTGGGAATCTGGTCTTCCGAAGAGGTACAGAGGAAGCTGGAGGGGAGCACGCGGTCCAAAGCAATTCTCCAACAATTGCAGAAAGAGATGGCAACCGCTGGTTTTTACCAAAACCAAAACGAGTAGCGCTTCAACACAATCGGCAATTGTTGTTGTTGTCGGTGTGAGCTGTGAGGGGTTTCCGCGCGGTTTGGCTTTATGAAGCAGGCACGCAAACGGTTACGTCATGACGCAAACGAGGACGCAATGACACCGCACCAGTCGGGCTCTGAGCGGTGTGAAAAGAGCCGGAGCTAAACCGAAGAACCGGTTCTGAACCTGAAAAGCTCTAGCACGGAGCTTGGACCGGAGTTGCGTTGGTGTGAATGAGGTATGACAGGGCTGAAACAGAGGGATATGAGGGATGTCTAAAATGCATGATCTGTTTGTTATTTTTAGCAAAACACATCATAGACATGTTTTTTATATATTTTGATATATCGGAGATCCATAATATATGCCTAGAAATAGCATGAGATCTTTACATCAGAATTACAAATTGAAAACAGATATTTTATCAATGTGATGTTCTTTTGTAGCATCCATGTTCTCCTACAATTGGTCCACCTGACCACCATTTGACATGGCAGTGCTCTTAGCCCTCAGAGTTCCTTTGTGGTTTCATCCTGTTTGGAAGTTGTGGTTGTACAGTAGTTACTTACACACTAGACACTTAACTGAATGGCTTCTTGTCTTTTCTTTATTGTTCCTCTCTTGAAATGAGTCACCACTCACAAGCCTGTCCGTCCTGTCTCAGCACATAATTACATGATTGATATGTGTGGACAGGCAGAGGATGATTTGGAGCACCACTCACTTTGTCACTGTCAGCCACACAGAGGTGATCTAAACCCAGAATGAGGGGGCAAGTCATTGCCTTCAAGGTTTGCCAGACATTCGTATTAACATGGGCAATGAATAGAAGATCTGATCACAACTTTGCATAATGAAAGAAGAAAAAATCTGGTGCCTCTTGAACAATCGAACTAACTGAATTGTGTTCAATTAAATGGAATTTTCTTATATTCTCACTTGCTGTTTAGAGCAGCAATAAATGAGGCGATAACATCCAATGTGAGGCAGGTGCACTTCCTCTGAATTTAATGCTCTACTAAAGTGACAACAACTCATGAAGTGAGATGGCAGCCCTCCAAAAAGACACAAAGTAATCTCAATACTTGAGACTAGGGTTAGGGATTTTTTTCCCTTTAAACTGATGCGTTTTAGAAAAGCCTTCATCAAAGCACCACACAAGTGATCTCCTACTCATTTCAGAGAGAATGAGCATCATCCCCAGGTGTGTGGGAGAGGTGTCAACCACAATGAGCAATAATATAAAACCCACTCTTTTCATCAAAAGAATAATAGATTATTTGTATTAACCCTGCTCCAAAACCACAACATTGAGAAACATTTTGTATACAGAGTCTAAGTTTAGGTATACACTCTTATCAAGGCGGAAATACCTAAAATGATAAATAAAATAACATCTAAAGAATTAGGTTTGAAATAGAAGGTCTACAACACAATCACTTACAGTATGGCATAATGTTGTACACTTTTTAAATTCATTTAATTAATTGCAGTTCTACCAATACAATTCACATGCTCATCTATTGCTGTGGCAGGGTCTATGTTGGTGGAACCAAAAGACATCTCAAAATAAGAATGTATATGGAAAATCTAACATGCAGTATATCAAGTTCCCTACTTATTCAGCAAGCAGGGCTTCGAGACATGGAAATATACCTACAGTTTTGACTGATAGAGACATTTTTGATTGACCAACTTAATACCTTGTATCCATTTGGTTTACATTATTATTTATGATTCCTTTCTCTTCTCCTCCCCAGTGTAAATGAGGCCATAACCACGGTGCAGACTCACAGGGTTTCTTGTCAACTGCCCCTTGAAAACGGCAGTTAACGTTACTTTGAACACTAAAATCAGATCAAGCGTTCCAAGTAATTCTCAGTGAATACACTGCTAAAGATCAGACATTGTTACTGTCCTTCCTTTGATGATTACCAAACTGCCTCTGGTGCATTACTACAACTTTCTGGTCTGGACTGGGGATTAAGATTATTTGCATATAGCTATAAAAAATAAATAAGGACAAGCCTGATCCGGCTAGCAAAGATACAAAATACAATGCTGAGCTAGGTGCTATTGTCATTTTGGAATTAAGGGAAGTAATAAAACAGGTTGTACCAAAAAGGTTAAAACACACTCACAGAGAAATGTCCTGTTTTCAGACCTCTACTCGTTTTGACCTAAATTGTCATACTGAACTAACTTTGCAGGCTTTGCTCGATTAGTCTATTGTATAAGATGTGGGTAGGAGTTCTCTGAGGAAAAGAGGCCATCATAAACCCCTGCTGACATGCTAAGCTATTTTTATTTCCCCCCAAATTGCACTGCTGTTCGGCACAGCATGGGTTTTTCAATCCCCAGTCTCAAAAGCGTAACAAATATGAATTATTAACACAGAAACTGAAAGAGAGTTAGACAAAGAGGGAGAGGGACAGTTATGATTAAAAGTCATGTGATGGGATGTCAGGAGGAACTTTGAAAAATAAAATAATAAAGAAAGGGGTGACACTGTTACTGGAGTGTAACGAATGACAAGTGAGAAATGAGAAACCAAGAACAAATTAGAACCAATCAAATTAAACGTTCCATTTTCCTGCAGTTTTCTATTATACTCTTCAATCCAATCTGTTTAAGCCCATGGCAATCTGTGTTGCTGCTTCACTTCTCCTATCAAAATGAGAAAAGGTTTGGATGATACTGAACCAGAAGTTATTTGCAGTCTCACGCAGTGTCATTTCTGCCCAGCAGGGCGAGCTGCCCCCGGGGGAAGACCTTATCTTTCAAAACTCTGGCATAAATGTTGGTGAGCAGGATCAGATGATGGGCAGAGGAGTTCTCAAGCTACAAAAGAGTGATGGGTGGTGTCAGAAGGATGCAGTCAAGCACATGCAGCCCCTGGCTCTTCTAGGACATCCAATTCCCTGTTTGTCAGTGGCGAGATGTGCCTGGAATATCATCTGAAGATATTGCCACTCACTCTCCATGTTCAGCCTCCCAAGACTCCTCAGTTACGTAAAGAAAAACTCTGTCCATGTACTCTCAAATAAGTTGTTAAAAACTGCCCCCGTGATGTTTCCAAATTAGTTTTTGAAGGCTGAGAAGCCGCAGCGATTTTTTGCAGTGCGACATTGTGGGTTCAAGACCAACAGAATCACATTTTCACCAAAGAAAAACATACCACCCATGTCTCTTTGTCCATTATGAATGTGGTATTGAGTACAAGGACATCACAGAAAAGCATTCAATTTCAAAAACAGCTTTTTGTACGATTCATAACTGAAAATCGTAATGTTGCCTTTATTTATTCAGCAGTTAAGACCTCTGAATATTGATCCAGTGCAAGCGTTTGACTTGTTTAATTATTTGTTTTTTCGTGGTGTTTTAAAGCAAGGCTTTTTAAATTCAGGAGAATATCATCCAATATAAACCAAACTGTTCTCTAACAACTCTCGCGAACGACACATACATTTTCTTTTTAAATCTGATATCTGTCATCACAGAACATTGTAATGTGTCAGTCCAAAACCCTTACAAATCCCTGCTCCAAAAGTAAAACCTCTTCTGTTTTTATACAGCCATAGATACGTTTTGTTTTCAGGTTGAGGGAAAGATTGTGTTTTTGGTTTAAACCACAACTCCATTAAGGTTTATAGAGCTTAAATTAGCTAGTTAGGATATAAGAGTAAGTACATTTAATAACAATAATAATAATACATGAGACTTGTAGAGCGCTTTTCAGGAAACTCAAAGACGCTTAACGCCTAACATTTGTTAGAGTATTTGTTATTTCCCTGCCTTGTCCACATAAAAAAAGGATATAAAGAACATGATTCACTTCAATCCCTTCGGACCTCATACATCCTGTACATTTCAATATTCTTTTTCCATGATTTCTTAATTTGTTTATAAAAGGACAACAATTGTTCATGTGTCTCAATGTTGATACCACTTTACTATACTTAGCAAATGCTGTATAGTTTTATTGTATTACATGCATACTGTTATGTATACATTAAATAAAGCAGGATGTGTATTCAAAAAATATGTTCAACTTATGAATTGGCCTTTCAATATAGGACTTATATCATTAAGTCAGGCAAAAACAATATATAATATAAGTGTTTATTTTATTATTTTTATTCTGGGCCACTTGCACTGTGACTCACCTTTTTTATTATTTCTAAATTGGTGGACACGGCAGCAAGGTTGCCTTATTTACTTTTTTTATCTATTTATTTATTGCTTTGTTTTTTGGCCCGTCACACACAAACACACTCTGGCAGAGACAGCCTCGATTTTTTAAAGTCGAAGTGATACCCATCTGGTGCACCTGGAAGGTGTGGATTGATCCCTTAAGTCAATGTGGCAGGTTTGTGCCTGGGGAGATCAGCAGAGAAGATATACATACATAAATACATATGTGATCTCTAGAGGCAACACAGTGCAGACCAAAGTGGCAATCAGACAAGGTCCATCTCTCTTCTGAAAGTTAAAACACCATATAGAGAGAACATTTCGGATTAGATAGTGATTTTTTGCGAGGAAATGTGAAAGAAAAGACACATCCATCATACCGCAAATGCAGTCAGATTTAGTCTACAATTAGAGAGCAGAAGGTGGCTGTGGGAAGAGAGGTTTGCATGCAGAGCATTGGCAGTTGGCACCACTAGGCACACTCCCCTTCCACCCATACACATAAACAAACATGCACTCACACACACACACTCACAAATCTCTATGTGCCCTCTCCATGATGAAAACCACAGATGTCACCCCCATACCCTGATGAATCCTGCAAGTAGTCCTTTTCAAGCTGAGAAACAAATGTTGCCTGGGTCACTGATTCATGAAGGTCATGTGATGCATCATTCATGTTCCTCCTGTCACCGTCACCTAACTGCGGTCTACTACAGACAAACTCTGGCAGTGAAAATGGTGTTACATTGTTTTTTGTTTCTTTTGCAGAAATCTGGCAAGGGTACCAGATAGTCACTCACATATTTCTAAAGCAAACCTTTTTCGCTCCTGGGGACTGCGAATTTAACCGACTGTAAAAAACAAACAAAAAAACAGTGGTGATTATTTTTTTCTCTGTCAGTTTGCTAAATTACCAATAACTAAACATGTCGACAAAATTAGTGTTCACATACAATTTGAGTCTAACAATGCGTCTCCATTTTTTTACAACGTAAAACTAATCCAATGTTAATTTGTGCTAGTCTCATTTACTGCAACTGCTCGGGACATATCATAATGATGATGATGATGATGATATAGTGGAATCTATGCTGGGTTTATGCTTGTACAAGTGCATCCATTACCTTTTCCCCATCTCTAACTTTATTCACAATAATTATTGTTCATCACAGGTATATATACTGTATATAATATATATCCCATCTTAGCTAACTGTTGGTTTTACGGCATGTCATTTTCAAGAAGTTAGCTGATTTAAGCAACAAAAACACCCATATGATTACCTACTGAACAATTCACTACTTTCTTGTAAGAAAAAAACACATCTAGCAGCTAGAGAGTCAGATATTTCTTTCTGAATTTATAGCGCGCTAAATAAATTGTGATTTTCAGATTTACCGTCATGTAGCGGACAGTAACACAACTTGAATGCGAGCTTGCCATCAGGACTCAAGTTCCAACACAGCATCACTGTAGGTTACCGTCCAAAATGGACACAAGTAGGCATATTGAGCAGTTATATTTCTAGGGTAAACAGCTTTACTGGTAAAAACAGCATTTCTGTTCTGTCAGAGTGAAAAACGAAGCTGAAACAATTAAATCCGTTGGAAGGTACAGGACAGATGCAACTCAGATCAAAGATGGCCGACAAGGTCTCAGGAGAGCCAGATGCTTGGAAGTGAAACTGTAAAGGACTCATTATGAGAAACGCATTGAGATAACAAGCATACGTTGTTAACATATGTTGCTGTAACATTGAAAGTGCTTTTAAGAAGAAAGAAATACTACAAAAATAACTCCATTTATCTACAAGACAAAGTACGGTGCATTCCGAAATTACTCGTCTGAGTGCTCTGCCAGTCTGACACCTCAGAACTATATTTTCTGTGGTAAAAAATGTTGAGTACACTGTTCTACTGTATGTAATTATAGATATGGAATTTCAATTATTTTATAGAAAAATGACATGAAGCAAGATGTTCTCCATAGCTTCATCCCAAGACAATAATGCCTTCTTGGTTGTTAACCAGTGGATTAATAACATTTTCTCCCTGGAAAGTGCTTTCATCTGCTGATAGTCGGGGTGTTTGAATCTTTATTCTGTATACAATAGAAGCAGGAAACAACTGTAGATGTAAAGGGGCCAACAAAAGACATTGTCCATCCTTCTTTAATTGCGTTTTAGCCAAAAACGGAACCTACAAATGCTTCACGTATTACTATTCTGAGCCCTTTGATGTATCTGAATGATAAAAGGAGTGTTCATTTTGTTAAATTGTACATTTTGTCTGAAGATGTAAGAACCAGATTAAAAAGAGCCATTCGTGTGAGTCAACATCACACCAGGGATCATAATAAACGTCAGCTACACTATTTCTAGATTACTGCATCCCACTGTATTATGGTATTAGTCATGCTTTTCTGCCCCAATCCAGATTCCCCAGAATGCTGTCAGGAATTTTACTGAATGCAATAAATGGGCCACATTACACATAATGGTGTATCTGGCTCTGATTCTGTGACAATTATAGAACTGACAAATCCTTACAGTGTGCTTTGCAAATCTAGATCACAGCCTTGCTTCATCTTCTTATATCTCTGAAATGTCCTCAGCCATTATCCCTATCCTGTCAGGCTATTGATCATAGTATCTTATCTGTCCCACCGCTGAAGAAAATGGGTGATTGAGAACCCATGAAGGTTATACAGGCCATCAGTTATATCAGTTTGTTCATTTCTGACTTTGGAAAAAGGAGTTTGTCAAAAATCTCAACTCACAATCTACTTGCTAATTTACCCATTAAAACTAAGGAAGCTTTACTAGTAAAAAGGTAGAGAATAATGATTATAATATCAATAGTAATTGTGATGCTAATTGTTGATGCATGATGTGCAGCAATGCTTTGGAAAATTGCTTAGATTTCATGAAACGGTCGTTTAAAATCCTTATCTTCAAAGCAACTTGCGATTTTCACAAGATTCCCACAAAATGCAGTGGAATGAAAATCAAAAGTAACAGAAAATAAAAGTCATTGTAAAATTCAAGTACATGAGTTCATATATTATGATCACATAAAAGCTCCTGAGTTTAGAGTTTACGGGATTAGTGAATTATGAATCCGTGGTTTACAGATCACAATATTATTACCGGCATGTATTAAAGTGTTAATTCAATAACATTAGAAGCCCACAGAGCCCCCTCCATTTCATCCAACATTTTTCTAGTGTGTTTTTTTCTGCCTTCTCTATTCAGAGCAACCAACGCAAGTAGAGGAGCTTCCTTTCCTCTCGTCTCACGTTTCTAAATATATCACCCTTTACAGCTGTTGCTATCAAAAATGACCTGAAAACAGCCTAAAAGAGAGGTTTGACACGTGGTGTATATGTAACAGGCTTTCCCTGCCAAATCCGTCTCTGTATTTGCCAATAAAGCAACCACGACAAATTGATCTGAGAATGAAAAACCCTGGATGTCGACATGCGTGGCTGAGGTATTAAAGCAGCATATCTCTGAAATTTTACCTCAGTTCATGCCCTGTGACATTTCAGTATGTGAACAGTAATTCCAGAGCAGATTATTCGTGGCATTTCGTCCATGTCGGGAAAAAGGGCTTTAGATTCCTTTTGTAGAATCCTCATAATGTGTAAGGTACAAGTGACTGCACAACTCAATAATTTAAAAGTACAGGGTTATTCCCTTTAAACACAGGAACAATACGTTTTTCCACATCAGACACATTCTGACACAGGCATATATTTAACCAAGAATGAGATCAAGCTGGATTTTGTGTATAATCATGCAGTTGTTGAGAGATTTTGGACAGCAAGTACATTTTAAACCATACAGTGTTGCACGGCAACATCTATTTTATATATCCCGCACAAAATAAATCATCATCTTGTGCGGAAATTCACTATGAATGAGGCAATCAAGGTCTGGCTGCATAAAAGTCTCATACACAGTGCCCTGAGCCACATTTGTATTTGTGTGAAAGTGTATATGAATGTGCATGAACCTAAATGTGTGTTACAGTACAGTGTTACTACACACTTGCTGTGGTTGTGCATACAGCTCCTGCACACACTGCCAGCGGGCATACACAATCCCTGCATTTCAAGGACTCGACACCTGTGTTTTGCTACCCAGGCAGCGTTGAGTCACAGCTCCACTCTAACAAGATATCCAGGACAGGGAGAGGAAAGAGAGCTGTATTTCTCGGTGCTAAATAATGCAAAGAGGGTAGAGAAAATATTGCTTCTTATCCGTCTGCAGGTTGTGACCCTTAATGTTACAAAACACTGGTGATTGACACAGGGGTTTTGTATAGTGAATCTAAGCTGACAAACGCCAAACAAAATGCTTTATTTTTTAGATTTTAAGCGGCTATACTTCTTACTTTTATGTTTCTACTACTATTTGTTTCATAAAGGTATTAGTCATAAAATTAACCCACAGAAGAATATTTACTGAATCTATGATTCCCCGCAGCCCTTTCTTCTTCCAGCAACTTGTTGTAACTGTCTTGCTGCTCTCATAATTCACGGATACCGCAGGCAGCTAATTTCAGGGGAACAACCTCAAAAACCAGCTGTTCGCTACCTGTCGAGCACCGATCAACAGACCAGTAAGCTAGTTTATTTAGCAGCTAAAGAGCAAGATATTTCCCTCAGGGAAAGTTAATAAACAGAGCTGAAAGACAATGAATATTGGACTTGAATGTATCAGGGAATAAATAATTGTAGCATCGTTCCTTATCTGCCGGGTCCATAAAACCAACAGGTGTTTCCTGACCAGTTTATTTTCTTTCCTATCTATGTGTTTACAGTTTGTTTACCCCAGCACTCTTGTGGATAAATCAATTAGACCCTAATTGTCGACGCAACAGTGCGCGTTGCAACTTCTAAAACCTGTTTGACTCCTCCTCGGAGCGCAAGGCACTCTGAGCCAATACGCTCACAATTAACTTCCTATGTTCATATAATAATATATATCTTATTTTATTTATCCTGTTATTGCACAATTGTACTTGTTATATTCTAAATTGAATGTATCTCATGAAAGTGTTGAACTAAACAAACTAGAAGAGTTTAGTTAGAGAAAATGCCACTGGGGTTATTGAATTGAGGATTAATCCCCATAAGAATGATCATGTTAAAATATAAGAGTTTTAAAAGTTTGTTTCACTTAATGATGTTTTGGGCTCATGTCAAGGTTATATAGATATTTGACCTTGTAAATGACTTTATTGTAAATAATTATCATTCAGGATAAAAGGCCGTAATCGAGCATTTGACTCATTGTCTAACTGTATACTACCAAACCATTTCCTTCTGTACATTACCCGTTTACCCAGAACTAAAGCAGCATACGTCACAAATATGTGTTATTTCTTCTCCAGCTGTAACATCATTTACAACCTTTGGTTTATTTTAGGGGAAATATATTCACACATGGCAAATCTTCACATATCGCACAAGGGCACCAGTTTCCTCTTGGATGGGAGCATGCTGCTTTTAAGGGTGGGAAGTGGGAGCTACTACCAAAACAATTAAACAGCAGCGTTATGATCATCAAAATTGGATAACTGAAGCCTCTGTGTTTACATCAATGATACTTGGTGCTCCAATGTCGAAGTTTGTGGACAATTTTTTGACATTTTGTGGAATTCTCAATATGCTAGCCATATCTGCCCAGAGAACTCCTCTTTATAATTGCATTCCTCATGATGCAACTCAAGGCACAATGGGAATGTACCGTCGTGTTTTTCTTGTGTAGCATTAATGGACAAAGCTATACTGCATTGTGTTGTGCAACCTTGTGTTGCAGGATGACAATAAAGGACCCTTGTATCTTTGTATTGCATCCTTGTTGTGGAAAATGTTTCACTTCACTGCAAATACCATTAATCTGTGGATCTTTTTTACCTGGTGCCAATAGTGCAAGCTGTTGCTGGTGTAATTAGAGTAGAAGGTGTTTTCTAGCTGGAATAATGACTTCATCGACCTGCGCAACTTCAGCTACACGTTATATTCCCACAGCAAGGTTACTTGGTTCACAGCTGTACTTCTGCGGTTGGATGTTTCTGAGTAATACAATTAGGATATTGATGTCCCTCTATGTTATGGTCTTTTGATGAGTTACAATCAAATTAAGATAGTGTCTGCTCTCTATATTAATGAACTAGCAGTAAGTCTGCATTTGTCTATGGAAGAGGTGTACAGAATATGTGGCTCAGTGACATGGATTTGTTGTTGCTAGTCAGAAATGGTTCATTTCATTCTGAGAGCAGGCTTTTCCTAATTATTCCCAGATCTTAGCAATTATTTTAGATTGCACTGACATATCACCTATTTTGTCTCTAGGTTTCGACACTTTCTCAAAGAGAATCCTCAACACTTAAAAATATAACTCAAGGTAACCAATGCCTTGATTTTGCACTTCATTGTATAACTTTAGGGGATTTAGTAAGTCATGAGAAAAAATAAGGCTTGTACAGAAACTCTTACCAAGGTCTTCACACAATAATAACCACTGTGAGCTCCTTGATTTCCCTTTAGCTCTCAAACAGACATTCCAACTATGCTGATTTCATCATGAGTACAAATGAATGGGTAGTGCTACAATTAACGGACACAAAAGTGTGTTTTGGAGTCCTCTGGAGAGTGTGAACTCAGGTTGTGGGAAGAAAATATAATACCATTCTCTACAAAATGGTGTTATCCTTTCAGAAATGTTAATCGTTTACTCCATTGTGGTTCGCAGAGACCTTGGGTATTAAACAGATTTAAAGAAGACAGCCTCTATAAATATAAACATGAGGGAAGGTCTCGATGTTCTTATTTCTCATCAACAGGTTGAGAAAGGACTCCTATAGATATTTGCAAAAAACAAATAAAAAGGTTACAAAATTAATTATTTAAATGTAATTTTTAGGGCTCAAATGTTATAGCAGTGGGGAAATATTACATATTGTTGGACAAATTATTTCTAGTTGTGCTCTGTTAGGCCAGTTCTTTCTAACCAGCACCTTTAATGTGTTTCTTTAACCTTTAAAATAGAGATAAATGGTGCTTATTTCACTAATTATTAAATGTAATGGTGTATGGAGCTCATAATAGACTGGTCTGTCATGTTATCATTTTAATAAAGTGTTTTTATTTGGTAAAGCTTCAAGGCCTGAGAGCTTGCCTTTAAAAAAAACTATTTATAGTAGATATTGAATGCAAATAAAACACATATAAGGGAATATTCTTGCAGCGTTTCCTCCAAAATGAACACAGATTAGAAGAATGGCAAGTCAGGTGACGTCCCCTTTTGGAGAGAAACTGACATGCCCAAAGACATGCAAAGATAAGGTTAAAATAAACACGCAATGCTGCGTGGGTTTGCAGATAAATCCCTGCACGGGTGCTTATCTCAGCAAGGATTTATGAGAAATACTGTCAACCAATATGGAGATGAGAAAAAAAAAACATACAGTATGATGAAAATGTGATTATAAACAAGAGTGTTTCATTACATAACTAAGGTTGGGCATAAAATGGCATTATCCAGATATACTGTACATCACTGGGTTCATTCACCACTCATGCACCCTCTGATTTACAGCCTCAGTGTCTGAGAAAACAAATGTGCTTGGTCAATTGAGAGTTTGATCGTGATTTATGCCCTTGACCACCCCGCCCAGGTTCAGCCTCTGTCATGGTTTTTCTGAGAGTATTGCACAGAGTCTACTCAGCACATCTTTGCAGGACATATATCTGTGAATCAACCATTTTCAGCGTCAAAATGGAGATATTTCCATGTTTCCTCTATTCCCAGACATCTCAGAGCTTCATTTTTAGCTCAGGACTGCTCATACTTGTTTGCCTGTGCGTGCACTAATCTCATTCCAGTTTTTCAGGCCAGCCGAAGGGAGAATTTAAACATGGAGAGAGCCACAGCTGACCACAGTGACGTAAGCGCTGACCGGCCTGACCGACACTGTGCGCACATACACACACTCGCACACACATACTCTCACACACCTATACCCACATTTCCACGGGGGGATTAAGCATCAATGGCCCCTCAGTGTGAATGTGCCTGTGTGTGTGTGGGTGTGTCTCTGTGTGTGGGTGTGTGTGGGTGGGTGAGGGTGTGTGCATGTGTATGTGTGTGTGTGCATGTGTGAGTGAGTGTGTGGGAGCCAGAGAGAGGGAGTAACCTATGCTTGCCAGTTGCAGCTGTAGCTCGGAGCATTTAAGGGACTGAGTGTCATTTTCAGTTTTCCCCTCTTTTCATTTAGAAATAATTCGTACCCGCTGGAAGAGTTCACGCTTTCATATATTAAAATGTTAACTATGAAGAAATAGGTCAATGTGAAAAGTAATTTATTAAATTATCATATTTCAAATTCCGAGGTTTCATCTCTGTTTCAAGCTTGGAAATGTTTCAGAACCATGCTTCGTGCAAAATTAAATGTATCCAGCAAAAATGAAGTCATTGATGCCAAGTAATCTCGGAATGAGCTAATGTTACAAATATGACAACATTTTTTGATTTGAATTCAATCCAACCACAACATTTAATTCCCCTGCCTGATATATGCTCCAGTGTGAATAATACATCATATCAAATCTCATTTCAAAGCTGCTACATTAAATCACGGTGCTCACAATTTCTAACAAACTAATGACCTGGTTGCTATGGCTCTCTAACGCTGACAGCTTCAATTAAGCTGCTCACATCGCTTCTAGCCAGGCCCAGCTCGTCCGGCTCACCCAGCCCCCTGCTGCCATTTGCCCAGCAATCCAATAACAACTCGGACAACCTGCGCAGAAAAGTTGAACAAAACGATCTCATGATTTTCACATGAATCGTTTTGATTGCACTGCTTGACTCTCACTCAAAGCTCTTTGCTGGAAAGGACATCAGCAGGTCTCCTCAGCAGCAACTGATTGAATCATCCGGGCTGCTCGTATGCAAGCATATAGTTGACGTGTTGAGGTCAAAGACGATCCGAGGATATGGACAATAGCGATGATTGCATTGCATATCCTAGTTCAGTGAACTCATAACTATATCTCACAGTAAGCAGCAGAAATGGTTGCACACACACAAGACAAAACAACAATAGATTTTCTTTGCACACTTTTTTAGAATGATTCTTTTACTGCACGCTCTTCAATAACATTCACTTTCCGCAGTGTTTGTTCACTAATGAGTATCCTTAGCTACCAGGACATGTTCTGTCAGCTCAGTTCACTTAACATTGAGCTAAAAAGAAGCAAATATATTTCTGCTCTGTCATGCAGTCATACGGGGTCAGATTATTAAGGTCACATTATGAGGGGATGAGAATGAAAAGGCATAGGGGAGACATGGAGGGAGAGAGATTTGCTGTACTTTCTTCCAGGGGCTTGTGAACCATGTGTTCAGCCCTGGGACACAACAAACAACATGAGGGGCTCAGCGAGAGCACAGAGACGCTTCGACACGCTGACACATGGAAGCAGGCTGCACACTGTGTGCCGGGTTCAGGCGTGTTGGGGGAGAAAGTGCAACATTACTGGCAAACTGTCGCAGTCAAACTCCAGGGATAGAAAAAAGAAACCAAGTTGAGTTGAATTGAGAGCTTCATTTCAAAAGTGTGCATGTTCAGCTAAAATGTGACTCAAATGCAGGACTAGTGATGAACCGTCAAAAATGTTAGTTCTCAATATTTTGTTAAAACAAAGAGATGTAAAAGACAGCATAAACACAAGCCAGTTTCAGCTTTCAGAGCCTTGAGCGGCTGCTGATTTAAAACTGAGTTCAATTTCTTTTTTCCTTTGCTTTTTTATTGTAAAGCTGGAAAATGCATTTAAAAAATGTTAGAAAATAAATGAATAGCTTGACATTTTGAGACATCTTTTTATTTACTTACTGATGGAAAGCTAGAAGACAAGATTGATATCACTTATGTCTGTACTGTAAATATGAGGCTACAGCCAGCAGCCAATTAGCTTAGAGGTATAGCACAAACACTGGAAGGGAAGCTAGCCAATACATTGTTTGGCACATACAGTAACCCCCCCCCATCAAATCAAGATCTAATAATTGTATGCTTCATTTTTTGTAAACGGATGAGATCTAATGGGTTAATTAGAGAGCTTTGGAAGTGCTGGCAGGTGTTTTTTCTTCCTTCAAGAAAGAGTCAGGCTAGCTGTGAGCTAAGCTAACCAGCTGCTATACCTTCATATTTAATATTCAGACCTGAAAGTGCTATCAGATAACAGGTAAGCGCATGTCCCGAAATGTCATATGCATGTACCTATGCCAAGCTTTGCAGCATTTTCTGTTTTAAAATTAAAAAGTATGCCAAGCACATCTCAACGCTTCAGAGGTAAAGTGAAAAAGCGAAAGTGAGCACTGAAGCAGAGGAACAATCCCCCGAGATCTCAGTAAGAAAGAAAGAGGTGGATGATGGAGAAAGCACAGGCAGAGGGAGAGAGAGTTTGCCTCCAGCCTCGGCACAGAGGAGGATCAAAGGTTTGTGCTCTGCATCTCAATGGACATCCGGTCACCAATACTGATGAGCCCGGGCGTGTGATGCTCTATTCACAGGGTTTATATCTTATGGGTAAACAAGAGGCCATTGCAAATGGAAGTCAATGGATTTTTTTGCCTCGTGTTTTTTGACTGCAAAGTTTGTAGAAGTAAAAAATTCAAAGCTAAACTGTCAAAAACCAAAAGATATAGAAGAAAAACCATCAGTGTTCAGGACACATAACTCTGCTCTATGCTCAGGGTACATTTAGCAGAACTTATCACATTCTCACTAAACGCAATTTAAGTACTGTAATTTGATATAATGGTGGATCTGAAAACCAGAATCATTTTATGCCTATTTATTAAGGCTTAGTATCGGTGCCTCATACCATTAGCGTATCAATCAAAAACTCCCAATTGTTATCGAAACTTTCCATTCACACAATGCCTGCGATTAATTTGTATTAAAAAAAATAGGAAAGAAAATTAAACCACCCTACTATCACTTTAAATGTTATTTGATTTAATGCTACGTTTGAGTGACCTAATATGCATCACTAAAACTGAGCACTGACCAAGTCCTCTTTAAATGAAATGCTTTATTTGCAATTGTATCACTTAAAGGGAATTGATACTAGTTTTGTGATTTTTAAACAATACCCAGCCTTTATAATTATACATTAGTTTGAACGTTGAAACTGACATATTTGTGCTAATAGATCTGCAATTTGTTGTGCCTCTGCTGTCTTTGGTGGTCAGTATTTGTCAGCAGCATATCAGCAGATGTGGTCATTGCACTAAATGGTGTGCTTTTAGCAATATCACTTGTTCAAGGTGTTTCATTTGCATTTTATAAGGGCAGCTGTGTTTTGTGCACGCATCCTTGACAGTTTCTGTGCTACATAATGCAAACCGACATTCAATTTGAGCTGCTACAGTAACAGAAGGAGAATTAAAAAAAGAGTGCACAGCGTGAAATTATCACGTTTGCTGCACACTAACTGTGAAGACAGTTTGCAAACTAACCAGCGCATAAACTGCTGAATGTGCCCAAATATAAACCAATTGCCGGGATGTTTATCCGAACATTGCTGTTTGTACCAGCTGGGTGTCTCAGATCTGTATTTACTTTTGCAGCAACAATGTTCCTTGAGTCCGTCAGTATCAAACAGCTTAGCATAATGTACATTTTACAGCAGAAATAAATGGCAAATATCATTTTTGTGCTTTAGTTCAGCGATGTTATGTGAATAGGAGTACAAAAATAAAAATAAGCCTTTTTGTATTCAGAATGTTCACTACTCTGGCAAAAAAAAAGAAAAGACAAATTACTTGACATGTCTTTGTTGTACTGTATATTAGCCATGACCTGCTACACTTTAACATTGCTTAGTTAAAATAGCAGGCCAACTGCTACTATTAGTATTCAGAGGATTTGTCCCAGATTCTAGAAAGTGATTACTGTAAGGCTCCTTTTAAATGTGATACAATGTAACTATTTATGAATGTGATTGTGTTGCACAGTGTATGCTATCCACTCCAAAAAGAGAATCTGCAGTGCAACCTGTTCTACAAAGAATATCTTCCTCATTTATGAATCTTTCATGTGAGGGATAAACATAGAACCAACATGAACTTTTAAAAGAGATGAGATTTTGAATTTAAGAGGCATACGCTATTTTTAATCTGAGATGTTTCCTCTTTGTATACCTTTCCTTATCATCAAGGTGACATAAAACCAAGGAAATCCTTTAAAGTTTAACTGATAAGTGAATGTCTCACTATCAATGGACGACAGTAGCATAACATTTTTTAATTAAAGACAGAAAAGGCCACGTAGATTTCACACTGAGTGAATACATGGATTGACAAGTTGTAAGATAAATAAAGTAATAAATAAAACTGACAAACACTACTTGAATTAAGACTTAAATTACATCTACATCCGTGTCGTAAACATCTTGACAATTGTGAAGTATTCTCTAAGGAAATTAATAATTGTTCCCTTGTCCCTTTAACTGGAGAGCCTGTAAATTGCAATAATGCATTGCAAACGTAGCATCCGTCAGAAGTGCTCTTCTCTTCCCACATGGATAGAAAAGCCATACTGGTAAAGGTTGAATGCGACATTCACTATTTATTGCACAGTAGGGCTTGTACAGTCTTTTGGACAAAAAAACAAAACAAGTCTGCTTTACCAAAATCCGTCCAAACTCCAATCTCGTGTTTTTGAAGGGCATCAGTTTACTTTCATTGAATCAACAGCTTGCATACAGGAAACAATAAAGACAGTGCCTTGTCTTGGTTCTATTCATGAACAAAACTAATTATGACACATTTGTGAAATAGCTTGTCTGATTTCTTTGAGTAGAAAGTGTGCTGTTCTGAAACCTTGGGGAATCATCCGTAGTTCCCCTCGGTGCATTCATAATCTTAAAGTTTAGTGCAAATTTGATGAGACAAAATTACAGAAACAACACCAACAAACTAAAGAAATGATAAGGCAACAATTATAAATATATCAAAAATAGTCATAGAGAACTATCTTTGTTACAAAAATGTTACAAAAGTTTTGTCCTGTACCAGTGAGAGTGACATGTTTTTCAGTTCCTCTGCTGATCTTACAGCCTTGTATCCCAGCTGGTGAAGTACTTTTTGACACACAGTCTGTGTGTATTCTACCATGTCATAAGACAGTTTCAAACGCCAGCTCTCTGCATTAGCAGCTGAGTCCCTCACTGTTCCAAACTTATGTTTCGCTGAGGGCTCATTGCTGCCCCGGGTGTTTGCATGTATCCAGTCTTCCACATTTTTATCCATAGGCAGCCCCAGATAGTCATAGATCTCCTTTGTCTTGAGAAGTGGATTTCTGGCCAAATCCTCATAGCGAACCAACATGTATTTCCCTTTGAGCCAATAGGGATGACTGAGACCGGTTGAAACTGAACTTAGAAAGTCTTCACAGACAACCGTAAGCTGACTCAAGTCTAGATTATATGGCCGTCGCCCCGTGGCCCTCCAAATACGCCAAAGCCGATATGTATCCCTGAATGTCTCAATCCGTGATGACAGGATACCACGCGGGTCTCTGACCAGTTGAATCACTTTTATATTCAGCCTTGGGTCCTCTACCAAAGCACGTAAATCTCCAATTTCTGGCACCCTAACACTTTTAATTGCCACGTGCCGCTTCTCACGGCATGAGTCCGTTGCTAAAGTCATGTTTAGAGCTGCGCATTTCTTAACACAGTCCCCTTCTTCCACGTTCACATCAGCGGGACCAAAGGCGTCACAAACAGGTTGCTGGCACAGCGCACGGCTTGCACCTCGGCGGAACAGTTTGTCTGTGGTGTGGTTGGTGGGCGTTGGTTTGATATAGCTCTCCAGGAAATAGAGGTCGCAACCGTACAGGCTACGCAGGAGGTCTCGACTGGCGCCCAGCATCACACGCCGGTCTGCGGAATTGCGGCTGTGTGACAAACGTGGAATCAGTGTGGTCTGAACGTGATAAAGAGGCTCAAACAGGTAGAATACCTCCTGATGCTGGTTGAGCAGCTGGCCAACGAAGGACGATCCGCTACGGGTGGTGGCCAGGATCAGGATGTGCGTTTTACGTGTGGCATTGATGGAAAAGTAAGGGTAGTCATCGCACCCTGCACCCCGCTCAAAGGGAGGTTCTGTCTCCTGGCCCCCCAGACCACAGTTCTGGGGGCTGGGCAACGGGCACAACTGGAAAGGTTTGGAGGTGAGGGTCCGGATGGCCGTGTACTGGATGGCAATGGAGGCCAAGGCCAGTAAAATCACTGCCTTCCAGGAACATTGCATGGCTGAAACACTTCATTTAGACGCAGCGGTCCATGCCAGGTCCTCCCTGTGAACATAAAATGATTGGTGTTTTTATTCTTAAAAAATATTGCGTTTGTCATTTTGTATTTTTTGGTTTAACCGTTTCTTAAAAAGTCTACACACACAAGATAACCCCTTGAATGACATTTGAAATGACCAGTGATATAGTACAATTAGACACAGTACAGTGGAGAGTGGAGAGCATCATAATGAAATACATAGTTTGAATACACCATTTGACAGTTGTGTTGGTATTGTCTTTTAGATTTGAGCATGAGTCATAGGTTGAACATACAGGCCATTATTTATTTATGATACTTGGGACAAAAGCGCCGCAAATGTTATTTTCCTTTATACATTGAAGGCAGACTTGAAGATTTAGAAATGTGCTGTAGCAAAGAGACAGACTCTTTATTACCTAATAATTTAATTTGTCTCTTGCCTCTCCTTCCAGTGCTAAAGCCCCTGTATCTAGAAATTAAAATAGATAAAAAGTGTTTTGAGTCCCTTATGTTTGGTTCCATCCAATCAACTGACACTGTCGGCCAAAATAATGTACAGCTGTCTGAGAGCCCACACTATATTGGAATGCAACGACAAAACAGGCTGTATATATAAATGTCTAGACCCCTTTTTGACAATGTTTTAAACATTTAACACATATTAAAAATAACTATTCTGGTTGTATGTCTGCAGCATGCTATCATTATTAGGGAAACAAAGTATTTCATTAAGTACACTGCACTACCACCTATACATTCACCCTGGCTCTCTGTCTCCTCCAACATGTCTACATTTAATTAAGGACCTAATTTGGCCTGATTCAAGGGTCTAAGCATTGTACTGTGTTCCACTTGTTCATCAGGGGACAAATGGCCAGCCCAGAAAGGTAAACAATAGTTTAAATCTTAACTGCCAATGTCATATCAAGGGGAAATTACGCTGCAAATGAAGTATCACTGACAAAAATATGTCCCACTCTGAATTAGATTTTTGTTTGTAATAATACTGTAGCATCACATACTGGGGCCTTGATGCAGGGAGCTTTGATAGTGTAAGTACAATAATGGCTCAACATCATCACTTCAGAAGCCACGCACAAGTCAGTGTTCAAAAATGAGATGATGCATCAGGGGATATCTTCTGGATTCAAAGCATCGTATTAAGGAAGGATACTCTAAAAAATAACATACCAGTAGAAAACAAATAAAAACGTTTCAATAAAGCAGATCAAATGTATTTTCCTCCCACTCCGTTAGTGCGATGCTGCTGACACTGTTGATGGTTTTGCATTTATAGCCGAAATAATGACTTTTATGACCACCGGTAACAACTATTATGCTTTTAGAGAGGCTATACTCTCTTCTCAGAGACATATTGAAATAAAAAGAACACTATACTGTCTCCAGCGGGATCAGGATTCCTGACAGAGATTTTCCGCGATGCAGGCATCCTCTACTGCTGTAAGATAACCGAGCACAAATGAACGCATCCCACCCAACCGCAAGTGTTCAAAAGAGAAAGCATCCCAAAATAAAATACGTGTATAAATCATCAGATTCTATGAAACACAGTGTAATGATTGAGTTGGCTATATTTACACTTACTCCGGTATACCTTGTTTGTAGTTGTAGCATTCTCATGATGCGCGGTGCGTCCATGAATCACGGCTGTTTTCCGTCAGTCCTCCAACGTTTTCCTCCGTGCGCTTCCTCTCGGGTAGGAGAGAATAAATGCGCCTGGCCGACCCGTATTTTCCATATAACGGTGGTGCGAGCCGGTTTAAGTTGAACGGTTGGATTCTGAGGCAGAGACAGAAAACGAAAGTGGTATAATGGTAACGTTGAAGCAGTGGTGTTAATATGAGTCAGCCAGGCGGTGAAAAAAGCGACAGCCGGGCTCCCCTTAAATGATGCGCAGAGGCTGCGAGTGTGTGAGGTACACAAGGACCGACTGTCTGGACCACCCCAGACCCCTCCCCCTTTCCACCTGCCTCTCCCTCTCTCTCCCTCCCTCCCTCTCTCTCTCTTTGTCACACACACACACACACCCCCCCCCCCACACCCCCCCCCCCACACACACACACACACACATACTCACACATACATCATCATCCGTAGTCTCTTGCCTGCCAGATCACTGCCCCCCCCTCACACACACGCAAGCAAATCAGCTCTATTCCAATGTAGAAACAGGGTTCATTCTTCTTCATTGGTGGGATAGCTACAGTACCTTGCATAGCTTAGCTCACTTGTTCATGTTATCTCCCCTTTCTTATTGAACTTGGTTTGTGCCGTTTTGAGCGATTATATGAAAAATCCTCTCATGGTATTGTATGACTTTCACATGTCTAATCAGCATTACACTTCAGGTTATGTGATTATGCATAGCCCTTTCTGTAGTGAATCTCACTTACAAACAGTTATTAATACAGGTGGGCTGAAAAATACAGTATGAGTGCAGAAAGTGCATGATGTCTCTGAAGGTGCAGGACTGAAAAGCAAGACCTAAAATGGTAATGTTTAAATTTGTGAGGAAGACGGGAGGGATGCACACTAAGTCGCCTCATTTTAATAATAAAACCAAGTGATAACTAACTATTGTTAATGCAGAATTGCCTTAATAAACCTGCATTATATGTAATAGCCAGTAGGGGGGACTCCACTGGTTGCAGGAAGATCATGATGTCTGATTATGTAGAAGTCTATGAGAAATAATGACCCTATTTCCCACTTTATTTCTCAATAAACATTTTCCTGACAAGTGAATAGTCTTCATCACCAGTCTTGATGGCCAAAATAAAAAACTTGAGGTTTCAAAACATTATCCGCAAACCAATGGGTTACCCTTACTGTGACTATGTAAATGTCTTACAGTACACACATGACGACAATATGGCCTATAAGCAATTATGTTCACATGTTTTTTTTGTTGTGTGTTGATATTTCTTTTACTTATTTAACAGATTTTTTACAATTTTATGTCAGAAATGATATATACTGTTACCACTTTCCAATAAGGCATTCTATTATATTCTCTATAAATAACCTATAAGTTGCAGTTTATTTATTAACGCCTAGTAAATAATTGTAACGTTTTATACATAAATTATAAGCCAATAATCTTTTCACAATTCTGTTTGCCAGGTTGTTAAAAACTATCTGGCGAGTGTCCACCTTCAGAAAGAGACTTGCTTTGTCTTTTAATTCAATACATCATCAAGTAGACCACTCCAGTGGAACAGTTGGCCAAAACACTTCCAGATAAGTGCTAAGAGGACCTGGACCCAAATTCATCTATTAAAAACGTTTTAACACTCAGAAATAAAGCCATGAGGACAATTACTATTACGTTCATAATCACAGATGAGTAACTAACTTCTCCTGTCAGCTTAATATAAATTGAGAAATATTTTGACTTACAGATAATTCACATGACAAAGCTAATATCTACATGGATCTACATCATGCTACAACAACATTATTATTTTCTACTCACATTTATTATGTACAACCTTGTTTCTCGTTGTCACTTAAATGTTTCTCAAGTGGTTGTTTTGGAGACTGTTATTTCCCTACCCTTACAAAAAAGAGAAGTAAAATCAAATATGCCTTTGTAAAACAGAGGAAGTGTACATTTTGAGGAACTTGTGAATCCAGCAGACAGACTATCATGATGGACGACTGACGGGAATTGGCTCCCTATTTGGCTGCCAGAGGTCAGTGAGAAAGTTAAAAAGCTCTGAAGTGGCAGTGTGCCAGAGAGACGAAGATGTACAGACTTGCTGAAGGCCCTATGTTGACGAGCTGTCGGGGCCGACACGTCCCATTTCCATTTCACACAAATGTCAAGTAGTCTTGTGAAGTCGATACCTACATTTTAGAAGATTTGGTTTTCACAGCAAGATTTCAGAAGAACTGACTGACCCCAGCTACAGCACGCTGCGGCCAATCAATAAACTACGTTGAGTGGTTTAGAAATGATCACTTGACTCTTGCGCCCTCTGTACAACTAGTTTTTGAACATGTTAAATGAAATGTAACTGTGCTATGTCGATTGAAAAGAGCCGTGGCCATTTTGAAACAGTACTTGGAAACAGTGATAAGTTAAATATGTATGCCTTTAGTTTCACTTAATACATTTAGTATGGGAAGAAAACTAAGTGGTGTTATTATTAATACTATCATCAATAGCTTTGATGACATAGCTGTACCACAATGAAACCTACATCTTGCAAATATCGAGATATTAGCAAAATGCGTTAAATTACTCTCAATTGTAAATGTTTAGACAAAACAGATAACTGTTCATTAATGGTTTTAGGAAATGCTTGAATTTCTTAAGCTAAATAGACCATATAAAAGTCGTTACATCATATGAAAATGAAATTTTTTTGAGGGATTGCTGTTGCTCTTTTCCGAATGTCGTTTTTCATCATAGTAATTAATTATTAGATAGATGTGAAGATAAGTGGCGAAATAGTAATTAATTATTAGGTAGATGTGAAGATAAGTGGCGAAATAGTAATTAATTATTAGGTAGATGTGAAGATAAGTGGCGAAATAGTAATTAATTATTAGGTAGATGTGAAGATAAGTGGCGAAATAGTAATTAATTATTAGGTAGATGTGAAGATAAGTGGCGAAATAGTAATTAATTATTAGGTAGTAGTGAAGATAAGTGGCGAAAAAATGAAATCTCTCAATCTATATATATTTAAACACGGTAACTACAAAATGTAGAAATAAATGATACAAAGTAAATATTAGTAAATATATTATTATATATCTCTTAAATTAACTGAAGTATAAAGTAACACAAAATGAGAAAGCTAATTATATTTTAAAACTGTTCACACGTTTAATACTTGAATACATGTATTTAGTTCATTTTCACCAGTGGCGATTACCTTGTTTTCTGTGATGGTGTCACAGACTACTTCCTTGATAACATACAGTACATTCATAGTGATCATTTGTGTAGATCACATGCACTATCAAAGGCAATATTCCGACCCAGCATGAATTTGATTTCATTTATTTTTCTGTATTTACAGTCACATTCATATTATTTTCCGGGATGTTCTGTGAAGTTGCTTGGGTATTGTCTTAACCTTGCCGATGAAAGCCCCCTGGATGTGCTTATAGCCGCAGGGAGGCCAGCGATGACGCAGCCATACAGCTCTGATTCCATGGCTGTCCCCTGAACGTTTATGTCAGTAAGCGCAGCTTGTGGAAGTCTTGTCAAGGGACGCACACCACACTGACGCTGGGCATCTGCTGCAGCGTGATAGCCTTTCAGCGCATGTGATTTTTGTAAGGCTATTCTTCTTGAGCATGCTCTAAAAGGATTTGTAATAGATTCATAACACGCCAGGCTAAATAATATGTGTGTTCGGGGGGGGGGGGTTCTGGCTTTGTTCTTCTCTCTGTCATCCTTATGCCTGTATGCACATGGTGACAGAAGCTGGGTTTTTCATTCACAATTCTCTGTGCAAGCAAATGTTTCAAGGGACTGTCTTGTTCTTGTTTCCAAAACAGGAGAGAGCAGAACACAGAGCATCTGGAATAGTGTTGCCGTGATTGGTATAGCAGCTGACAACCATGTTTTATTCAATATAGCATTGCTTATAGTGTTTTGCTGTTACTGTAATTTGGATATTAACTTCTCAATGCAATGAGATGGCATTGAATGGAAAGAATAAACCTCTAGGCACACATATTGTAAATAAGGGTGTTTTTCACGTATTCATTTCCATATTCTTCTACTTATATAATACAAATAAATACAAATAGTCTACTACCATTGTGCTTTAAAACCAATTTTAAACAGGATAGTGCAGTAAAGGTAGAAAGCAGGCTGTTTGCATTCTTAATTTTGGAGGTATAAGGTTTTCATAATACTTGTTTTTTGACACAGCCACTCACAAGGGAGCACAGTTTTAATTGCGCTGCAAATAATCAATGGAAATTAACATTACTGGCTTATGTGGCGGAAGCGTAAAGTGCCATCACTTACCTCTTTCATGTTGTCTCTTCTTTTACAGTAAACTGCATCAATTTAATATCTAAATCCCACAGAATACAAACATATCTTCCTCATATCTTTTTGTATAATTGCAACTATATAATGGAAGAAATTGTTCAATGTTGATTTCATATCAAGCTTCAACAAACCTTTATTATCTTATTATATTTTTGGGGAATTTGAGTGATTTTAGACTCTCAATCTGTAGTCAGCAATCCAAAACTAAGATGGCACCATATAATTATAGCTGGTCAAATGATGAAGTAATGACATGTATTTAATTCCAAAGAGGATCAGGATTAGTTTATAAGGGGTTTCTCATTAGGATTTTATACAAATGGCCTCTGCAGAAGAAGAAGAAGGCTGCTTGACTGATGTGTTTTACTTTCAGTCAGATTTTAGTCATTTTATCCCATCTTGCCGAGTTAATTAAAGTTTTCTTCCCTATGTTTGGAGTTGTGGTTCCAAATTCCAATTTCAGCAAATGAAATGGCTGTTTTGTGATTCAGATGATGCAATTACTGTATGTTTTGGAAACCAGAACAAAGTGTTGTAATTAATGTGTGTCAAATGAGATTTTTCGGGGGGGGGTTTAAATCAATCGAAATGACAGCTACAAGGACTACTTTGCAATTATATCTGTTTGCCAAAAAACAATAGGCATGGTAGATTGTCTTTTATTATACTCAGCAGAGCACCATGCCAGTGTCCAGAGTTTGTCTTCCTTTTTTATTCTGCTGAATTGAAGAGAAAAGGTTTTTTGGCTACCGTTGGATATTCAGCAAAAACAAGGACTGCCCAATATGCATCCCCGGCAGTGAATATGTAAGTGACCTGAAAAGGCTCCCGTCTCGTCAGTTCTCCAGCAGCAATGGCACTGCTGTACGCGCTCCAGACTGCTTTAAATTCTAACTAGACGTAGGTCCCTGAGGATGAGCTTCATGCAGTGTAAACCCACAGAGCTCCGGCTGTCATTCTGCTGTACCTGCTCCTTTGTCAAAGGCCCCCTTAATCAAATAGACACCATATACCCTGGCTCTTCATGCATCCATAATGTGAGCCTTTGATAAACAACATCATAGCCACGCCAAAATAACACCGTATTTGAAACATTCACACAGTGGTTACACACAGGGAGAAACATACATACATTTAAATGCTATAACAAATATTGCGCCAATTTGTCACTGAGCACATTTGAAAGTCCGTTTTTAATATTTCAGGTGGCTATTTAAAACACAGCAGCCATAAGAAATTGTACAATAAAATAATACAACAGTTTACTTTCATGGCAATTTTGTTTGCAAACTACTGTTAAAGCAAGACAAAGTCTAGTTAAATTTAAAGAAGATTTTTTTTGAGATTCAGCTAATTGTTCAGCTATGGTAGCGCCATTAATGTTTTATATGATGTATAACTGATGTTGTTGCAAGCAGCATTAATCGCCTTTCCATTATATAAGGGCATGAAGACATCACATTTTTCTTCCAATGAACGAATAAATTAATCTATCTAACCAAAACAAAATAGCTTTATGATTGTCTTTTTTGTGTATTTTAGTGGGTTCTTAGTGTCGAGAGGACCAAGGGAACACATCTAATCACACTAAAAGCACTGGACATATTTGTACTACTATCCCTCTCAAAGGTACATTTGTAAAAAAAATTCATGGATGATGACAGCAATTGTTGGGTTTATAATAGCCTCTCATGATTCCCTGCATCAGCTCAACAGAAAAACATCTGGGAGAATCATCAGGACATCTGGCCATAAGAGATTTATAATATCTAACATATCTCCGTATTAAAAAGTAATGCATCTAAAATTACGTTTTCTAGACTTAGAGACAGTATGGAGATGGGATCAACGAGACAAAGATGGGCCATAACTGTAAAAAGCGTATATCAATGGATGTCCAGTAGACATTTCATCCAATAACACTTTAATATCTTTCATTCCATATGACTTTATGTTTTTTAACATCCTGAGCATTTGCCCTTGATCTTCATTATGGAAGTCAGAAATCCTGCATATTTGTATTACAACTCAGTTACATCATTTGAAAACCCTTATACCTATGCTTGATGTTCTAGCCACTCCAAAAGTTGGAATTACTTAAGCTAAATCTCTGTTAGCCCCACTCCATCATTTACCAGTGACTTACTCCACCAGCTGATATACACTGTAATAATGCTAATGCAATACACACTGCACTGCCAACAGCAGATTAACGGGAGCTTCAGATGAGTCTGCGACATCTTTATCCTTATCCCGTGCCCTTAATCATTTGCTGTGCTGAACATTGGATAGTTGGCTGGCCGGTGGACTACAGCTGTTGGCTGGATGAATAGTTGATTGCTGTTGGAGCACACAGTAAACTGGGCTAGTACTAAACCCTTCAGAAGAAGTACTGATGTGGGCTAATATACAGTTTACTGTATAATCAAATAAATACAACATCTCTAAACTCCTATTAAAATACACATTCCTGCATTGTCCCACCACACAAACACTGAAAAACAATTGGATCATTTAACATAAATATGTTAAAGGTTACCAATTATGTGTTTTATACATAAATGTGTGTTCCCTCCTAGTTAAGAGATTCGGAAAAGTTAAGGTAAAAATGTTCTCTCTCTTTTTGTCCAGATCCATCTATATAAAAACATGTTTTTTTGTCACAGCCATTAGCCAATAACCAACATAGATAACAACCTCCCACCATTTCACCTGAATCTCCTCCATTGTGTTTTGTTAACCAATTGTCTTGCAGAGGGACGTGGCCAGCAGCAACTCATTAGCATTTATAGAGACACAGAATCAGCACTTTTGAAACAGGGCTGAAACAGAGGGGTTTATGGGATGCTACAATGATCTGTTTGGTATTTCAAGCCTAACACTTCAGAGACATGTTTTGTATATATATCTGAGACCTATAATATATGGTTGAAAAACAGTATAATAGGGGAACTTTAAGGTTATGGTTTTGTTACATTGCATTTCATTGGCTCACTCTTGTTGATGAAGAGGCTCTTCTAGTTGGATAATCCACTATTTTTAACCACAAGCTGAATTGTAACAAATTATCTGAGTCTGGAGATTTAGAGGGCAACTTTTTGCCAGGAAACACCCCCTGACAATGTGTTCTCTGATGCTCCTCAGAAGCATCCGTGTTTGAGATATCTGTGAAATATAACAGTTTTACAAATTAAAATAGCTTTATTGGCATGACCATAATGACACAAAATATTCATTCATGTCAGGGATGAAACACGTAATGCTACTTTGACATTCCAGTAAGGTTTTTCAACTACAACCTTGCTTGGCGATAAGTGATGTTAGCCAATGTTCAGAAGCTCTAGATACTGAGTTTTTGTCTGTCCACTGACTCATCTCTACTTACCTTACCTCCACCAAGGACGTCATGTTTATGTCTCTGATTGACTGACCGTTTGTATGTTTGTTGTTTTGTTAGTTTGTTTCTTTGTCTATTGGCCTGACTTTCTTTTTATGATTCAATCTTTTATGAAAATATAACAAAATGCTTTTCTGAAGCGAACAAACTTAATGAGAAATATATTCCAGATGAAATTGGAAAAAAAGTGACATTCCAATAAGCACTTTAATGCAATATTTTGCTTTGGTGGAGGTTTCTGCTCTCTGGTTGCATATTTGTACGCTATGTTTTTATGTAAACCATTATTTAGTAATGTAGATGGTAAATATACGTCAGGTATATAAGAGTATTACTTAATGTGTCAATCATAAATGTCCAATCAAACAACCCATCAGAAGCCATTTTGGATTGCTCAAAGACACTTCAACACTCCCCACTTGTCAAGGAGAGTTTGTACTCCTCATAAAACAAATTAAAAGATGAAAAACTTTTCTGGAAAAAATTGAGAGTGTTTAAATGTCGTTCAATGAGAGCTAGGGCAAGTTATCAGCGTTGTATGGAACCACTGTACCTCTATGAATCGCTCTGCTCCTCTGACTGGCATGCAATATGCTTGTGGAATGACTCATTACGTGTGACAGACATCCTAAATGCTAGATTAGAGAACCGTGTCTTATCTCAAATAACTAAAATGGAATAAAAAGCCTTCCAGTTAAATAATTCTGTCCCTGCAGGATACCGATGTTATTTTTTATCGTACACACAGACAGACTAGGAGATTATGTATGATTATGGAGATAAGAGAAATTAAAGGCCTCTGTTCTTATTGAACTGCCTAATGCAGTGGACTGGAATCTGGGTCCCTGAAAGCCTGTTTGCGAGCGGCAGATGTGCATTATTGTCACATATTATGAGAGATGCGCTAAATCAGCATCCTTTTTTCATCTGGCACTGCGGCTCCACTCTGCAAATTAAATGAAAAACAGGCAACACATCTCATCTAGAACATGAAATAGAGTGCATGAAAGCCGGGATGGCAGTGATGTAAGATTTTTTGTGCCATTTTGGTTAAAATGTTTGTTTCTCTTCAAAATAGTCTCTGTAGTTAGACTGCATTTCCCTAATTTGACTGTCCATTTAAGGGGAAATAAGGGCCTCGGAACAAAAATGAATGGTAAGGGCACTATGATTATTGTTTTTGTAATATTCTTGATAAAGTGCACGTAAAGTGTATATTTAAATTTGTCAGCAATTTTCCCAGCCCTTATATTCTGTATGGAGGAAATTGTATTATACAGAACATACATAAGTAAAGGCACGCCGCATCTGCAGAGTGAATTCATTTATTATGCATACTTTGCTACCAACTGTTCATATAAAGGCAAGGGAGCACAGATAAAGGAGAATAATTTGTACACAGTGTATATTTTACATGTCTGCAAAACACATGCACAGCCTATGCCAGAATAATGCTGAAGGCCCAATTTCTTAAAAAAACTATTGTCAGAGGATAAAAACAATTGTCAGTAGGATCTTCTTATGCTTTTGTCAGTGCTGACCCACATTTCAGTTTGTTGCCATGGCAATCAACGCCAAAAATCAGTGATTGAATATTCTCACTGGGCTCCTCAGGAAAGGAGGGAGGGCAATACATGCTGATGTTCAACATGAAACAGTAAGCACAGATTTGCTTTAAAGTGATCTTAGCTGATGGTTAACTGTTAGACCCCAAGCCTGTTTTTCAGATTTCAGGCTCGAAAATGACATTTCCAGAACAAATGACCATAACTACACTTCTAAAAGGGGTAAATTAATAATCTTTTTTCTCAAAGTAATGATAAACCTTTGAGTTGGATGTAGAAAAGTCAGAATCAATATAGATGTTTTTTATTTTAAAGAAAATTCAGATTGAACATGGTAAAAAACTGTAAATTATAGTGTCCGTCCGAAAATATTTTTTTACTTATAGTGAAAACTACCCTTGGATGATGGGTTAGTAGACTAAAAGCTTTAGGAATCCAAAGTACAACATATAATAAGTACCCTGTATCAAGATTGATACAAAACAAGTGACATTTGACCTTTCTAGAGAGATTTAGCAAAAAAAAAACACTTCTGGGGCCATTTGGGTGGATTTTCCATATCTCTGGCCCCCCTTGGTCGATTTTGATGATTGACATCTCTTTCTAACCGTCAGAGCCAATGGAATCGAGGGAAAGTTCCACATACACACACAGGTTACCAAATAAGGAGTGATAGTGACGCGTAGAAAAACCGGAAGCTGCGCTAGCCTCTGGTGGCTACCATTAGTAGCTCATTTTGATTCTCCGTTTTTTGCATAAAAATTGAATTATGGATTATCAATAATTTTTTCAAAGTGACAGATACATTGGATGAACCTATGGATTAACCTTCAGCCGCGTTTTTTCTCGTTTTAATGCCATTGAACACGACTTTTGATAAGAATAACAGCTAAGGTGAGCATATCTCCGTTTTTTGCTACCTAAAGCTACGTTGTGTGTTGTCTGTATTTGCTTCCCCTGTCACGAGTTCTGATCGCTCAGTGATGATCCTTATATTTCTATAATCTGTGGAATCTCAGGATGTTAGCTAAGCTTGTTTGTACAGATCCAATAAGTATATCGATCGGTATAGCTAGAGTTCTGTGCTAACGGCCTTAAGATTTTTTTGCCCGTGGCTAATTCAGAGGCTCAGCGTTAGCTTAAAGGATTTTTAAAAAAAAAAAAAAAAAAAAGATCAGCTAGCTGAGTTGCTTCCCGTTACATAGATATGAAACATTCATAGTTTATTAAATCTTAAGAAGCCCTGAGACACTTTTGCTTGCAGATGTTGTGATTTTGGCCCCGTCGACGGGTCCGTGGGCATAAAGAGGTTAAGAACACTGTAGGAGAGCAATTTAAGGAAAACATGTCCACGTTTATACTGTATATCATATATTAGATTTAATTTGGATAAATATCTCAAATCTTGCTGTGGTATGTCCTAATCGAAAATAAACAATGCTTTGATTTGATAAAAATCCAAGACCCAGTTTAATGATAGCGAGACGTGCGGTATTCAGATTTTCATGAATGTTGTCTCTCAGAATTCAGATCATGTAAATATGCCACGTAATATCCTGGAGGAATTATCGCGGGTTTCTGTACCAATGCAGAAAGAGAACGTTCATCAAAAAGCGCCTGCCTTTATGCTAATTTATACTGCGATCTCTGCTGAAACAGGAAATACACAGAGCGAAGTGCTTACTTTGGATGCAATGTAGTGAATGTAGACATGACAGCAAAACCAATTTTTTAACTATTCAGAGAAACCTGGTGACACCTGAATGATTATCATTGGCTGTTCCTTGCCACATATCTGTGCATAAGCCATTCATTGTAAAGCAAACTCCAAACAGCTGATGCCAACCAGCCTTTTGTTGCTCTCCCTGAGCTAAAGTTATGCTCATTTTCTGACTCACAGATAGCTAACTTTAGTGAGACACTTTGTCAATTGGTCTTCCTCTATATTGCGCATTTGATGTCAATGATCAAAAGGTCTATGTTAGACTTACGAATGATATCAGCTTCTTTGGATTTCTTAATAAATGCTACCTTAAAAAGAATGTAGCCTACTGTTGCAAGAAACAGAGGTCTGAATACTTTCTCTGTTTTATCTTCACTTTTGGACTTTCTTTAAGCCCGCGTCACACTGTCCCGAAATTGACACCAGATGGACACACAAATATGGAATTGTGAATTTCGCACGAAGATGGCCCCGAACTTGGTCAACAGCCAAGCAACAGCCGAAGCAAGTACGATGCCTACAGAAGGCCACACGATAGCACCCGAACCACACACGAAAATATGGTCGTAGACTTTACTGATGATTTAGAATGTATCCAGACTCAACGTAAGAGCTTGTGCCTCTTCGGGGGGTGCTAACATTTAAACATACACTTTATTCTTTACTTTCTCCATCTTTATATGTAGATTAGAAGATATTACTTATCTCCGTCATGTTGTTTCCATAGCAACAACAACTTCCTGTCAACAGCGTAAACTCGCCTTAAAAATAAAAGCATCTAAATAAAACAGGAAGTTAACCTAAATTACATTTAAGACATACAACTGCAACGAAAGTAACAAAAACATTGTAATATCCTTTTCAGTTTCACAGAACACAAATTGGGTTATTTACATAATATGTTTACATGATTTTGTTGTGAAATAAATGCAATCTCGATGTCATCCTACTATAATACGATGGCTACACGACGGCATTGTGAGGGCTTCACGTAGTCGTGTTGCCTTCCTAAGACAATCGGGCAGCTTCTTGTTTCCTTCGTATTGTCTTCGTGAGGCGAAAAATGCCCGATGGCACCGATGATCAGACGAAGATGACACGATTTGACAAGATGCCCTCACGTGTGCCTTACGAAGGGCAAAATGGACACACAAATTCAACACGAAAATTAACCTTCGCAAGGTCCTTCGGCAATTTTTTGGCATGCCAAAGATTTTGCCAACGCTCACGAAGTTGCTGCCGGAGCCTGAAAAACTCCACCGGCTTAACGGGGACCTATCATGAAAAAATGCACTTTTTGATGTCTTTATACATAAATATGTGTCCCCGGTGTGTCGGGGAACTCACACAGCGTCAGAAAATAAAACCCTTTCTCTTTTCCTCCGTACACAAATCTTTTAAAAACGGAGGTACAACGAGCGGATACAGATTTGCTGCCGATATGACGTCAAATCGGCGGCGGACCCACAGAAAGTTGCTATCAGAAACAATGCCTGACGTGTTTTGGACGTAATCTCGTCTTTGTTTACATTAGCAAGCCTCGCTAACACTCAGAGCTAACCTGTACTGTAGAGCACATGTGTTTAAAAAGCAGGAAATAAAAAAAGGAACTCACCTTGTGATAAACCCGCAAGAGAAAAAGCATTTGAGCTCCATACTGTTTCAGAAATAATCCTTGATGTGGTTTAGAACATGATGAGGTTTTTTTTCACAGGAGAATTTAACTTTATCTCCGGTAGAATTCTGATCAGGCATTAGCTCCGCCTCCTCTTTTTTTTTTCCAAGCTAAGGACCCAAAATCCGCGTTTCTCTAACAGGGCTGCAAAAGAGGGATATGAGCAGTATGAGGCATGGCTACAATGGGGGATCTGTTTGGTATTTTAAGCAAAAAACCTCACAGACATGTTTTGTATGGTATCGCCCTACAATATATTTTCCCAATTTAGCATAATAGGTCCACTTTAAGATGCCCTCACGAATGGCCCAATGCTGTTACGATCAGAGCCAAATTTGAATATTTCCTTAATCGTGTGTCCATCTGGTGTCAATTTGGGAAAGTGTGACAGGGTCTTAAGGACTTTGCTTTGTTGAATAAAGTAATGTTATTGACCATCTTCAGTAAGACCTCATCTGAATTACCAGCTTGTGTTAAAAGAAAATGACATCTTTTGGCACATTTTCTCAAAATTTGCTATTATAGAATCCATTCAGTTGCAAAATAAGCTTGTTTTGGAAAATAACATAATTGAAGAATAAGTTCTGTATTGTGGTCATGTCTCAGTCCATACATAATGTTTCTTGGTTAGAACCTTAGATGTAAGTAAGTAATTTACAAACTCTTTTATATTTCTCTCAGCCGCAATAGATCCACTTATTGATCGTGTCCTTGTCACACCTCTCCCTGGATGGATGAAAGAGCAGCAGAGACTGCCTTTAAAGTGTTTAGTCTCATTCTTTAAGTGACCGTCTAGCGTCTGTCACTTTGATTGAATTTCAGAGGGGGGTGGCTGTCCTACCTCACCCTTTCATTTATAACTTTTAGTTAAACTCTTAAGTGCTTGTGCATTGCAGAATAAACCCTCATACAGGACCTTTTTTCGAAAAGGTTTTACTAGATCATACCACCCGTTCTGCTTTAAATGATTGCCATTGCTGCTAGCAAATAATGTTTTGTGCTGGTCACTGCCTGACCCAGATATGCCATGAGACATTCTTTCACAAGTTCATGCACATTAACAAGATCGGACAACTTGAACTCAAAACATAACAACTTTAATTGAAGGTTTTATGTCTTTTAAAAAACGTTGATCATAGTGAATTACAAAGGACAAAACACAGACTTCTTTTGAATCATGTCATCGACCAAAGAACGTGTTTGTGCGGTCTTACAAAATCAGGGTTGTGAAAGTCGATAAGGCCTGATATAAGGAAAATAGCTTGTAATCATATCTTTTACAAATTTCAAGTCTGTCAAATATATTACATTTTTTACAGATCCTTTATTTATTTGTAAATCTAGTATTATTTGTTATTATTTAAAGGCATTTCTAGTCCTTGAAAACCATTCTCTCAAATGTGATGCATCAGGGACGAAACATTTAACTTGCATGAATCATTCTGCCATTTTAAGCCAGTCAATTTTACTGTCAGCTTCAAGATGGTGCATACATAAAAGCATAAATCAGAGGAATCATTCAATACAGGATAGCTTTTTGAACCATGAAATGATTTACCTTTTACTCTTCACATTCTGTAACAGCAACACAGCAACTACTCATCACATGATCATTTTGTTTTGAAATCTAACACAGCAAAGGCAAAGGAGAGCTAATGTCCAACCCTGGACTGGATTGGCTGCCAGTTTTCTGTGGGCTGGGATGAATGAGAGTCCTAACAGAGGATGGGCAGAGCCAACAGGTGATGGTATCAGCTACAACCGGGGTTAAGGTGTCAGATAGCTGCCGTGTTCCTCTCTGTTTCACACACATATGTGACAGCCCACCCTCCCCAATACCCCTTTTATTGAAAAACTGGAACCCGGGTGAAAAGGAATGAGGTCGAGCAAGGGGGGGTTAAGAGGGGTGAGGGAGAGACATAAACCTAAGACGCAGACGGCTTTTTCCCAAATCCTCGCCTAAAGCAAGGTCCCCTTTCACCCAACAACCTCCTTCTGTAAAGCTTCCAGCCCTCCCTCCTTTGCCCACCCCATTTGCTGTCCTTAACCCCCCCTTTCCTCTCGGGATTCCATTCAACTCAGCAGCCGCAGCATGAATACAAGGATGTGCTGCGGTGGCCATTCAAAGTATATCATTTACATGTGTAGGGAGCGCTCATCCACAAGATGCAGCCTATAGGGCCCTCATGTTTCCTTTTCAGGTTCAATGTCAGAGTTTTAGTGCGGCTCTACCATCTTACATGCCTCATTGGAGCCTTGTCCTGACTGAAAGGATGTATTTCAAACTCAGTTTCGCTGAAAAAATATCCTTGGGCATCTCTTTAAATGAATAATCCATGTGTGTTTAGGGAAGTCAGTGTTTAAAGGAGGGTGTGTTTGAAAGGCTGCCCCATAAAGCAGTAGGGTAGTGGAATAAAACAAATGTTTGCAGATCACTTACTACACTGAACCCGACTTGACCTACAAGTGCTAGGTGGATACATTCAGAATTTCATTAGTTATTTTATTATCTATAACATACAGACATATTTTTACACAAGGTTGGAAATGAGCCAGATAGCAGTGGAGTGCAGAGTCAATATGTAATGCCACACCTGCTCTCTCTTTTTTTTAAAAGTATGGCTACTTTTTCATTTTATATCTGGATTACACTATGAAGGTTGGACACATGGATAAAGAGACATCAGCCTTGTCTCTGATCTGTAATCCCTGGTTGGAATAGTGTTGCTGTAGAGGCTAACATGCAGGTCCAAACCCTTACTCAGATAATATTAGCTCTTTTACATTAAACACATTTCCACAGATACTTAGATGTCATTAAATGAGCTTCATACCAAGTCTGTCAACATGTTGGAAAAAACGTTGTTGAAAGTAGTTAGTGAAACTTGTATTTATAAGAATTGGACAAATGCAAATTTTTCTAAATGAACACCTGTACGATAATGGCAATCTCATTTTTACGTTGTTTTTATTTTTTATTTAAGGTTTATTCCAAATGTTAGGATGCAAACATGTAACGAGTAACAGGTTGGATAGTGAAGATTTTAAACATTAACTGCTGAACAAATAAACATGGTCATAGTTAGCATGTTAGGTTGCTTTCCGTACAATTTGGCACAAAGTTCCATTGTGCCTTTAATGCTAAGAAGGTTTAACATGCCTTATTCTAATATGTATTATTACAGGTTGCTTAACCCTTATAGCTGTAACGGTTGTGAAACCCAGAAACAACAACACGACCATGGTCTCGTGTCTCAGTTTTTAATTTCACAGAGCCCCCCCAACCCCCCTCCCTTCATAACCACAGCTTGTTGATTCCTCGTTTCATTAGAATGCAACGCTTTCAGGTTGGCTGCTGATAAGCCTGAGATTGCATTCTAATTTGAAAGTTTACTAATAGACAAAGTCAGTGTTTTTAACATTTGCAGACTGGTACTTTTTAATTTCTTGATTTGAAAAGTTAATTGATAATCGTCCAATTGAGGCGTTTCAGGCAGGGGGGGAGTGTGTGGGAGAGAAACTACCACTGGACGGAACTTTGGGATTTTAGCCTTTCCAAACTATTTAAAATCACAAGAAAACTATACAGTATAAAACGCTACAGGAAAGGAAAAACTCCAAAAAGCTTAAAGGGCCCATGTCATGGCAATTTCCACTGATCATAATTCCATTGTTGAGGTATACTAAAATAGATTTATACTGTGCATTTTTCCAAACTCACATTGGTTTCGCATACAGCATCTCTGTAAAGTATGTGTATTCAGCAGTATTCACTCTCTCCACTAAACGGCTCGTTGCAGCTCTTGCCCCCCCCTCCCTGTGAGCACAATGTGCTCTGATTGGTCGGGACGTTGTGAATCGCGCTGAGCTCCGTGGAGGTGTGGTTTCCTTGTTTAGCGATACACAGCGAAACACAGCCAAACTCATCCTGAGCACACACAAACTCACAGCCGAAGTAAAAACAATAAGTGTGGATTGATATTGAGTAAGAAAAAGGTTGATAAACGCTGTGAGAATGGGTCTGCAAGGAGAATTTCGCCGCGATCCCAACTGTCTGTTATCAGCCTGCAGCCAGGGATGAGAAATCAGCAGAGCTGCCTGCACTGAGTGTGTGTGTGAGGAAGTCCGTGGATTGGTCAATTTGGACCAATCAGCAGAGGCTTAACGTAACGGCTCCGCGGACGTAACGTAACGGCTCCACGGATTGGTCCATTTGGTTCCGGGTACGAGCTGACGTCAGCTCGTACCCGGAACCAAACGGACCCATCCGTGGAGCAAAGAAAGAAACTGAGAAATCTCCAACGAGGCGTTTTGGGGAGGAATTTTCTATGTTAGAGTTTTACTCGCTACAGGGTGTACTTTGAGGGTTTGTGATTCTGCAGACCGTTTACATGCATAAAAACCTACATAACACACAAGGTGACGGGTAATAACCAGAAAAGCATGACACCTCTCCTTTAATAGTTATTTTCTTGAGTGGCATCTTAGACATATAGGTTGTCACTCCAAAGTATCTGCTGCTGTTATTACGACAATTATCAAGTCTCTAGAGTGAAGGTAGATTTAAAATGCAGTATAAATATGGACATCTGTTAAGTTTACTTTTCAGTGTACTGAGTGGTGCTGCCTGCATGATCAGCCATTCTCCTGTCTGTGACTCACTGAGTGGCTGTATTGGGGGAAACAGACAGAACAGTTTTTGCTGTTAAATGGGTCTAAATGTGCGTGTTGAAGAGTGCATGTGGAACTATCTTTTATTTAACAAAGTCAAAATCACCACTGTAACACACAGCTGCAGGGGAGCCCAGTTTGTAAACAAGTCTAATTTGAGGAAAGTGTGTTTGTAACTTTCTGAAAAGATGCTTTTAGTTTTTGGTTTAGTTTTCCTAATGCTACAATTCTATTTATTTCAAAGGCATTTTGATTTCATTAAAAATGATGGACTGTAGAGGAATAGCAACAGGTTTTCAGTTTGAGTATGATTAACATTTTCATTTATTTTTGAGGTGCCGTTTTCTAAACTGCAATAATTACTTTCCTGGCATTTTCTTTGTGCAGGTAGTATAGTTTACAGTAGTGGTTCTCAACTGGTCAGGCCTCGGGACATTTCGAACCACTCAAACATATTCAACAAAAAACTGTGCTGTAATATACGCTTTTCAGCATACAATATTAATTAAAGTGAAGTACAGTGCATATATCCCTTACATACCTTCACAGAACTAAAGAATGCTTTAAAAAAGGTTTAATGAGATGATGGAATCAAAGCTGAACTGTATAACATAAAAAGGCCCACATGCTGAAAACCCAACCCCATAAGGGGGGTCTGGGGGGATTCTGCCCCAGGAGATTTTTAGAAATACTAACATATAAACTACGCATTCTGGTACACTTTGAGAAGAAAATAAATAAATCTACTACTACCCGACATATTAATAATATTTTATGCCATTGTTTGTTTTTCACTTTGTTCTGAAGCTGAACTTGCTGCTCCACACAGAGAGAAGAGCAAAGAGGAGATAGTCTGTGTGACTTACTTTAAATTGTGGGTAAGGGTAGATAGCTCCCATTGTTCTGTGACCTGTCAATCATCAAACCGGGGGTCATATTTCATTATGTGTTCTTTTTGATCTGAAGTTGTACCCATGGATGTATAAAGAATAGTTCTACAGCAAAGTTATTCTCCGTGGGGACTTCCGGCAACAATCTTGATTCTGATTGGCCAGAAGACTCCAAAAAACATCATCAAAGATGTTTTATTGAGAAGATGATCACTACGTGACAGAAGTTTTCAAAACCGTTTATGGTCTCCGGTACTTCCAGTCCAACGCCTACTGCATGCACAGCGTTAGAAAATCGGGCCTTCAAAATAAAAGTTTGACTTTTTTCCCCCCAAACATCTTTTTTTTCAATTTTTTTTTTCTTCGTTCACACATCTGCGTCCCACTCGAAACGGGTTTCCCCACTTTTTTTACAGTATTGTTATGCATGTTTACAGTCTAGATTTGCTCAGGGGTTGAAATGCAGCTTTTTTGCTTTGGGTGAAATATTTTTATGGGGATTTCTCATAGCAGAACTGAAAGTTCTTATTGGCATGGTTAAACACCTGAACTGTTGAAACAACATCCATAACATTCATCTGCTACTTAGTGATTATGTATCTATTTATCTAATATATCATTCCAATAGCTTGCATATAGACTCTTATTTCACTATTTCACTTTTTTTAAACTATTTTTCTTTTTGTATTTACTTTTTAATATTTACTTGCACTATATTTTTCTGTTTTTCTGTATTATTGTGTTGCACTGTTGGAGAAGACTGTGACCTAAGATTTTCATCGACATAACTACTCTGTAGCTATGTTCGTATGACAAATAAAGAACCTTGAACCTTGAACCTTGACTTAAGGATGAGCTTGGTTGTTTTGTTTTCTTCTTCTTTCTTGAAGAGTAACGCCTGATCATTAGAATAAGTCTGCTATAAGCCTTGATGGGTAAAAATCCTGCCTCATCTTTTTTTTTAAGCAACTTTGGAATCTCTCCACTGTGCTGCTGACACACACACACAAACACACACACACACACACCCACACAGTCACTTAGATTTTTGTTCCACCAGCTTTCAGTTCCTGTTACTTTGTACTGTACCTTCAGGCCCAGTTAACATCAAACCTTCACAACCAGATGATTTTAAAGTGCCATCCACTTGTAAATAATGTGCTCCTGCTGGTGGTAAACTTTATGAAATGAGCAAATATAGGTCTAAGCAACAAAGCCGGGATTTTATAGGGTCTCTAACAAGCACGCAAAAGAGAAACCTGCTGCCTTGATTCTGGTGGTTGGATATTGTGGCTGTGTAGCATTGGCTATGCAGTCATATACTGTGTATAACAAGAGTCATTATGGAATTGTCATTGAGTTGCCATTGTGTTGTTGCTGAAATGTCACAAAAGGATTTAGAGGTTGACGTACATGAATACGTCATTATGAAGAGAAAAGTGGAGATGATACATCTTTTGTCAATGAACACCAAAGTAGTTGAGAGCCTTTGTCACCCTCAATATGATATGAGACACACTATGATTGCAGACCTTAAGAGATTTATTTTATGATTTTTTATTTAGCAGAACAAATGAGAATAATTTTAAGTAAGCATTGATCCAAAGAAGATGACATTTAGCAGAGATTGTTTTGCTCTTCAGGGTCATTTTGTCTTGCTCTGTTTTGGTTGACCTTCCGTTCCTGTTTCTGTCCTCCCTTTTCTCTCCTTTTATTATATCGTCCAGCTCATCACTCACTCCCACATTGATCTTCCTTTCAACAGCATCCTAGTAAAATGAACATGATAAAAATAGCTTAAAAAAAACGTATGAGAGCAGTTTTTCTTTCTGGGTTTCCTGCCGATAGACAGTAAAGGGGACTGAGAGGAGAAGGATTTGAGTCAACGTGGACTTTTTTTCCAACTGCCTCAGTGCTTGAGCTGCCACATGTGTCAATCATTTTTCTAGCTTGCTCTGACTCAACATTAATAATGGTCAATACACAGGCTACAGTGTTATATCCTTTAAGCCAATGGGAGCACACTTATATAACGCAGTTCAGAATACTTGTTGAAAATACAATATTCTAATTCCCACTATAAGCTGCAGGAAATCTTTGATTTGTGTTGTCACAAAGACTTAAAACATGTTCTGCAAAATATTCACCATTTATTGTATTACTTTTATTTTATGCATCTACATTATTTTATTTTCAACCCTAACATTTTTACAGCAGGTTACAACAGTTCTTACCTGGAACAGTCCTGTCTCTTACATTCCACATACAAATACTTTACCTGGGAAACATTGTTTTTTATTTCTCAAATTACAGTAGCAGTTTTAAACACAGGTCTGCTGTGTTACATTTAAATAATACATAATAATTGTGTGGCTTAAAGAGCAACTTGCAGGTTAGAGACACCAGTGAATAAATGTGTAGGAAAATGATGTATACACTAGATTTTCCAAAAAATATACATAAATATACACTACAGTGACATCTGGCGTCGTTTTTGTAAGACATTTTTACTTCCGCATAAAAAAAGCCTCCCCATGTGACCTCCCACGTGTGACGTCACATGGGGGAGAGCAGCCGGTCTAACGTAGTAATAAACATGGATCACAATGCTAGTTTTGACACAGAAGAGGTTGAAAATAAATATTCGTATGCATATGACGGACCACAACCATATAATTATGAGCCTGCTAGGCTTACAAGAGACCAGGAGCAGCCAAGGATTAGAAGAAATAACGGCCATCGGCGAGAAATGGAGCTGTGGTGTGAGGAGAACCAGTGGAGAACAGGGCAGCTGTCTTGGTGAGTGACCGGCGTTAGCTACAGTTAATGTTAGCTAATGTCGGTCACATCACAACATTGTAAAGTTAGCTATCATATATCAGGCTATAACTAAAGTAGTATTGATAATATAGTAACGTTACTGGCAGGACGATCTGGCGGAGAAAGGTTGTGGAGCCTCCGTTGATATGCCGTTGTAAATGGCTTGATGGAAAGCAGGTGTGTAGTCTGGGAGGGTGCACAGCTGATTGCAGCAGGTGAGTGGAGGTTGAGCCGGGAGCCAGGAGTGACAGCCATGCCCACACAAACAACACAGACAGGGGAAAAGAAACAAACAAACAAACACAAAGGAGACGGCTGGAGGAGTACAGCCACCACAGCGTTACCTAATGCAACTCCACACTACGTCTTACGGTGCTGTGTACCGGAGGGGAGAGAGAGAGGAGCGAATGGGGGAGAGAGGAACGAAGGGGGGGAGAGAGATGTAATACGGTTTCCTGATAAACGTTTTGTTTGATAGGCCTCAGCTGTGGAGAGTATGTGCTGCAGGGAGGTGGATGCACCTTGCACAACGCACCCAGGAACGAAAGCTAGCTCCAGTCCTTTTCCTGTTAGGGAAACTGTGGACTCGATGTTCTGACACGCTGGAGTTTGTGCAACCTGCACAAACTCAAGCTCACCATGATTACAAATGGTGAAATGCAATGTAAAATTACCGAAAAAATACCAGCTCACTAAATCACAACCGCTCAAACCAACTACAAACTACTACCGCGGATTGGGCAGAGAAGGAGTCCGAGAAAGTTGCTCCCCCATGTGACGTAATATGACGCGTTTGACGTATGACGTTAAAAAAAAGCAGTTTTTAGTAGCAGAGCTCAAAACGGCTCCTTTCCCCTCTGAATTATTGCCCTTATGTCTTGTAAAACATATCAATTCCTGCATTAACTTTTTTAATTGTAATTTTCAGGCAAGGTTAAGCATAAATCTAGTAAAAAAAAAAAACCTGCAAGTTGCTCTTTAAATAAAGTTTATTTCATTCATAAAGTCCTTTCAAGTTAGAGCACTATATTTTCGAAAATGCAGAGATAATGGCCGACTTTTTGTATGACATTGGACTCACTGGTGAATGTCATATGTTTGTTTAAAGGGGCTCTATAAAGCTCCTTTTCCAGATTGATTGCATTTTGTTGCTTTACTGTGACATGTTTTAAATTGTGTACACATTGAGCGCAATAGCACTTAAATGACTCAGCCTATTTTGTAAACACACAGTAAAGGTACTCCATTTTCTCAGGCTATTTCAGGCGTGATGTGACCTCAAGTGGCTTGTAGTCCTGGGAGTGAGAGGAGTGTGTGGGAGTTGATATCACTTCCTGTGGAAGGAAATACTTACATTTGGTGCCAACTCCTCACTGATGCCCTCTCTGCCTCCTACTCTTCATCATGACTACCATCAGGCATCCCTGAAAGCTGTTCTGTCAGATATAGTCTCAGGGGTCATCGAAAGCTTCGGGGCATTTTCACTGTAGGAATACAGAGAGCCTTGAAAAAGCATGCAGCTGGCCACCTCATTCCTACTGGGCAAACCTGTTGATATCGATCTTCAGCTGAGAAAAAAGGTCTTCTCTCTCCATTTCTGGCTTTCGGTGGTAAGAAATAGTCTAATACTTTTTTTTCCTCTTTCTCGTCTGCAGAAAAAGTTCTGTGGTCGGCCGATTTGACGTGAGAATATGGCAGCTGCATGTGTACAGTACGGAGCCCCTTCCCCTGGGGAAATGACAGTGCATACATTATTTGAGATATATTTCGTACTCAGACTTCATTTTAAGGACAATTCGGCCAGGGGTGTGTGGTCACTCCAGGAGGCAGTGGGACGTGTAACTCAGAGAAGAGCAGCACCAGCGCTCAAAGAGCTTTTACGCACCGCCTACACTGTGTTTACCTTCATTGAACAGCTAGAAAGAGTGACCGCAGGCTGTTATGTTTTAACCACAAACACACACACACACACACACACACCTCTACACACATCGAACTGCCTGATTACTCCCCCTTTTATTAGTTTTATGAAGGAGATGTCAGGTCACCAAGGCGCATGATGGGCGGACTGGGACTAAAAATTAGCCCGGGAATCTCACCCAGCCCAGCCCACGTAAACTGTCAACGGGGGGGGGGAGCCTCGCTGCGGGGAAACGGTGGACCTAGTGGCCCGATCGGAGTGGGCCGAGTGGCCCAACCGGCCCACTTCGGTACCGGCCCATCGGGATTTGTCCTGATGGCCAGTCCGCCACTGGGTCTGTGTGTATGTGTTCTGAGTGTTTGTTTCCCTTTAAAACAGCTGCGGGCAGCAGGTAGCCGACTCTGTCACGGCAATTAATTCATAGATCAAAGCAGACTGGTTTACAGACTCTCCTGTTTTGCCAATCCGGTGCTTAAACAAATAGCTCTACACCCCTGGCCGAAATGTCCTTAAAATGAAGTCTGAGTTCGAAATATATTTCAAATAATGTATGCACTGTCATTTCCCCACATAAACATAACAGTCTGCAATGAAATGGTTGTCTCCTGTGTGCACCGGTAACTTTCTCAAAAAAAAAAAATAATAAAGTCGGGATAACGGGTTAGTTTCTCGTGCGCACGAGATACTGACCCGTTATCCCGATTTTTTTTTTCTCTCTCTTTTTCATTTTTTTTTTCATGTCCCTTTAGGGGCTCCGTAGTACAGCACAGTGTTTGCTGCACAAATGTCAATGTTTTGACTAATTAAATGGCCTTGTGCATTGTTGTGTATGCAAGTTTGAAAAAATAATAACCTACAGTAGCATCACTTAGCCTCGTAACACAAAAGCGGCGTACATTAGTGTGTAATCCTCGTTCCCCAACAGAGCTTGAGGCGTTAAATACCTGTGAATACTGCAGAGTCCTTTCTCCTGGGAATAAATGCCATGTCACCTTTCTTTTCTCACTGAACACAAAAGCCAGATGTTAGTGGGTGTTAGTGGGTTTTTCCCCCAGTGGGAAAGGGGCTTTAGAGGTGAGATTAGATGAGCAGAGATTTCCATTTAAATTGTCCACATGGTCCTAATAGGATAAGCTGTTGACATAATGGATGGATGGGAATTAAACATAAGGGTTATTAAGTTATACCACAAAATGGCCTGGACTAAATGAGAGGAGAAATGGGGAACCTGTGGCTTTAAAGTGGTCACCAATAAATTCGGCCACAAGACCTTAACTCAGAAAAAAAGCTGTATTCAAATTTTGTTTGCACATTCAACAAGGCAGAAAACAAATATGAAAAGGGATTTTAACTGTCAAGTTATGTGTGCTTGGAGATGTGAGATGCAATGTATTTGTTGAATAATAAGTACCCCAGTTGTTAGCATTATCAGATCAGAATATATTATAAAAGTTCAACCAAGTATGAAAAAGTCTCTGCTTCAGCTTGCATTTATTTATTATTACATTGTGATTAGGGTTAGTATATTGGTTGTTTTTGCACAGTTTATATTTAGTTCACTTGGTTTGGACCACCTTAACAAAACAATGCTGGATTTTTGCAGTTTCGGTTGGTTTCTTGTGCACACAGTTTTTCTTTACAAAGAGCTGTAGACCTGGAGTAATAAGTTGTACTCAATTTGGGGAGTTGAATATCATCCTGTAACATCTTGAAGAATCAACAAGGCTATCAGAAAACTATAGGTTACTAACGTAACCCCAGTTCTCAGAGTAACATGAAGTGAGATGTCTCACTATGGGATGTGCCTCAACGCGTATGCATCAGAAGCATCAATCTCATTACGCCAATCCTGATTGGCTGGTGATCTTGACGACTACGTCAGGGAATCCACCCACCCTTTAAGTAGCTTGCGCTACGTCGCAGCGTCATTCAAAATAAGCACCTCTTCTCGCTTCGCCTCAGCAAGAAGGGCCGTCTGGTGAGACATCTCACTTCATGTTACTCTGAGAACTGGGGTTACGTTAGTAACCTATAGTTCTCATTCATAACACTCCGTTCGATGTCTCACTATGGGATATTGAGACTCCCGTATTGCTAGACATGCTGATCTCGAAAATCACCAAAACAAAACAGTACTTAACAGGTAGAACCCTGTCCCAACACGGGGCCCACACTGCACGGGCCACACTTGGAGCAGAGACATCTAGTCTGTAAAAGCGGACAAAAGTGAGCGGTGAGGACCAGCTCACTGCTGCACAAATGTCCTGGATGGATACACCCTTGAACAAAGCCCAGGATGTAGCCAGTCCACGAGTAGAATGAGCACGCAGGCCCGTTGGTGCCTGCAAACCCTGACTCGTATAAGCTAGAGCTATCGCTTCCACAATCCAGTGGGAGAGCCGTTGCCTGGTAACGGGCTTGCCCTTATGAGGGTTAGCCAGGATACAAAGAGTGTTCATTGCATCAAACTCTTTTGACCTGTCCATATAGGTGCGCAAGGCAAAACTTCCCTTCCCACCAAACTAAACGAAGGGCACAGCAAATTCGGCCGCTGTTCTTCAGAGGAACATAGCGGTGAAGGAAATGCCTCAAGGTCAATGGGGGTGCATGAGCCAACCACCTTGGGCACAAAGGCAGGGTTGGGCTTCAGCAACATTCCCGTTTGCCCCGGGGCAAACTGAGTGCATGAAGGATGTACAGAGAGCGAGTGAATGTCACTAACTCGCTTGGCAGATGCCAGAGCCAGTAACAACACTGTCTTCAGTGACAGGTGTTTTCATGTCAGCGTCTTCCAGGGGTTCAAATGGAGGTCGAGTGAGCCCATCTAAAACCACTGCCAAGTCCCAAGGGCACCAGTGACCTGGAAACGGGGAGGAGCCTGCGAGCCCCTTTCATAAAACGGCAGACCAAGGGATGTTGGCTAGCCGTCTTTCCCTCAAAGCCCACATGGCATGCGGCAATAGCAGCCAGGTACACTTTAATCGTAGAGAAAGCTCTGTGTTTATCAATCAGGTCCTGTAGAAATGATAGAATCACACCGACAGGGCATTGAAAAGAGATGTGTCCCTTTTGAAGGCACCACTCCTCAAACACCCTCCACTTACAGTCATAGAGAGACCTGGTGGAGGAAGCCCTTGCACTCTGAATAGTGTTTATCACCTTCTGAGGAAGCCCCACTGTACTCAAATTATACCACTCACGGGCCAGGCCCATAGTGCCAGCGCGCTGGGTGTGGGTGAAAAATCATCCCCCCCGCCTGAGATAGTATGTCCCTGCGTAACGGGAGCTGCCACGGCTGCCCGCACAGCAGCTGATATATCTCCGCCAGCCAGTACATTGCAGGCCAGTGCGGAGCTATCAGGATCAGTGTGTGGCGATGTTTCTCACTCTGGCCAGAGTTGGGGTATTAGAGCCAGGGGTGGGAACGCGTACAGAAGGACCGGAGGCCAAACGTGTGCGAGCGCGTCCACGCCTAACGGTGCGTTTAGATCGCGCATTGAAAAGAACAGCTGACATTGAGCATTTTCTTTTGATGCGAACAGATCTACCGCGGCCCGGCCGTAACGCACCCACAGCTGACTCACAATTGTTGGATGTAGAGTCCAGTCTGCATATAGTGGTGCACCTCTGGACAGCAGATCTGCCCCGAGGTTCATCACTCCCGGTACGTGCGTTGCTCTCAGAGAGAGGAGACGTCCGCAGCTCCATAAAATCAGTTTGCGTGCCAGCATGTGTAACTGGAGAGAACGCAAACCCCCTTGACGGTTTATATACGATATTGTGGTCGTGTTGTCTGTCCTCACGAGGACATGATGTCCTTTGAGAAAAGGCAGAAAGCGTTTAGGGTGAGAAACACCGCTAAAAGCTCCAGATAATTTATGTGTGACCGTTGGAGATCTCTGCTCCAGAGACCCCTCACAGGTCGACCTTCGTATATACCCCCCCAGCCCGTCAGACATGCGTCTGTGGTGACCACTTTCCGCGATAGGACAGCACCCATAGGTACGCCCCGTACTAGAAAAGTCGGGTGCAGCCAGTGGCGCAGTGCCATTACGCATTCCACAGTGACCATCACTCTCCGCGCGCCATGACGCACGGGGTCCAGTCTGAGGGCAGCTACCCAGCGCTGAAACTCCCTCATGTGTAAGCGGCCCAGTCGTACCACCAGGATGGCTGACGCCATGAGCCCCAGTAACCGCAGACATGATCTGAAGAGAACATATTTGCGTGGCTGGAAATGAGCGAGGCAAGCCCTGAAGGCTTTCACTCTCTCTGCTGACAGGCGGGCTGTAAAGGGCACCGAATTTAGACGTAAGCCCAGGAAGACAGTCTGGGCTGGGGACAACATGCTCTTTTCTGTGTTTATTACGAAACCCAGGTCGAGCAGGTGTTTCACGAGGGTATTCGTCTGCGTAATAGCCTCCTGCTCCGACTGTGCAAGAAGGAGCCAGTCGTCTAAATAGGTTGCCAGGCGAATGCCCTGTTGCCTTAACGGGGCTATTGCTGCCTCCGTACATCGTACAAACACCCGTGGGCTGAGAGACAGACCGAAGGGAAGCACTCTGTACTCGTAACAGACACCCTGAAAAGCGAACCTCAGATATTTCCTGTGTGGATAATATACTGGGACGTGAAAATACGCGTCTTTCAGGTCGATTGATGTGAACCAATCGTCCTGACGTACGAGACGCAGCAGAGATGTGTGAGTGAGCATCCGGAATTTGTATTTTCTGAGATACTTGTTCAGAGCCCTTAAATCTAGGATAGGGCGAATTCCGTTCCCTCCCCGTTTGGGAACGAGGAAGTATTTGGAATAGAAGCCGCTCTGACTCTGTTCGGAGGGTACATGGATATGGCTTTCTTTTCTAGTAGCGAGAGAATCTCCTGCTCTAGAATATGAGCCGACGCTCCCCGGGCTTGTGAATGCACAATGCCCGAGAAGTGAGGGGGGGTGACAGCGAATTGGAGTCTGTAGCCCCGTGATATCGTCTTGAAAACCCAAGCAGAGCTTGAGCACTTCCACCTTTCGCTTCTCAGAGCGAGTGGAGATGTGAACATTTCTCTGTTGTTTGCTCTCTGTGTCTTTATTGGTTGTGTTATGGGGCCCTCTAGTGTCTGAACACGGTGGTATCCCAGGCTGACAACCTCGGTCGACACTGCGCATGCGCGCGGCGATGATGCGTTCACAGACTCGGTACCGTCCGCATTCTGAGAGAGGCAACAGCCACTCTCAGAAGCGGAGCAGTCACCTGACTGTTTATTGTTTTTATTGTTTTTCTTTACATTATTTTTGACTGCGCCCTTGGCTTTAAGCCTGGAAACGACAGTGGAAAATGTTTTATTGAAAACAAGACATGTGTTTGTGACTTGAACGAGCAGCAGAACTGCTGCTTTGACGTGAAGTCTATCTCCCTCATGGCGCGAACTGAGGATGACGTTCTGACATCACTCGAGGCGGCGGGAAGATGGGGGCGTGGTTGCACCCCGGAAACACATGAGCTTGAACACGTGTGGAACACGTCTGGGGCTGGAAAACAGGGAACTTCCAGCCTTTCACCGAGGAGAGGAGGGAAGGCTGTCAGGCTGCTCTCTTCTCTTTTCCTCACCTGATGGCCGAAGGTCTGGGCCGGCTGTGCCTGTGCGGCTGCTGCCGGAACCGGGGACTTTCTTGGCCAGCTCGTCCTCGCCTCATGTCTGGGCGGGAGACCCGGGGCGGGCTGTGGCTTTTGGGGAAGACAAAGCTGGAGAGCCTCATCCTCCTTCTTTTTAGCCTCACACCGCTGCTGCATTGAAGCCAGAGCGGTGCCAAATATGCCCTCGGGGACAATTGGCACGTCCAAGACGTCCTCTTTTTCCCGGTCCGGAAGGTTCGTCAGGTTAAGCCACCTGGCTCTCTCCTGCACCACCATCATCCCCAGCGATTTGCCCGTGGCTTGGACTGCACAGCGCTGCACACGGAGGCAAATGTCCGTGATCGCTGTGATTTCGTCCCACACGGCCGGTCAGGTTTGTTCGTCATGTCTCACAGAGCTCCGCCTGGTAAGCGGTCAGCATTGAGACATTGAGCGCCCTGACGGACAAAGCTGCCGCTTTGTAAGCCCGTTCGGTCATTGCTGACTGGAAACGGTCTTCTTTTGTCGGCAGCGTGGGGTTCCTGCTAGGAGCCGAAGACAGCCGCGGTTGGAGGTGGGCTGCCACAAGCGGCTCCATAGGCGGCATGCGGAGCAAGCCGAGCTTCTCCATGCCCTCAAAGTCCAAGAGGAGGCTCCCTGGATTGGGGCCTTGTGCTGAAAGGGCGGTCTCTCCACAGACAGACACCTCGTCCAGCAGCTCTGGAAAGACTGGGAGAAGTTGCCTCGTCATCCTCGCGGCTTGGGGCAAGTTCTTCCCCTCATAGCGAGACTGGAGGTCTCCTTGGCTACTTCAGGCCAGGGGATGTCCAGCTGGACGCAGCGCGTTGGCACACGGCCTGCAAGTCCATGCTGAGGCGGGGCAAGATGGCGCGCTTTCGCCTGGGGGAGCGGACACCACCTCCGGCTTGGCAGCCTGAGCAGATGGACGAAGATGTCATCTTCGTCTTCGTCCGAGTCGGATAAGAGGAACTCAGAGGTATCCTCTTCATCTTCCTCCACGTAATCCAGCTCCAGGACATCCTCCGCGGGTGGAACCACGGTGAGGTCCAGTTGGGAGCCCCAGCTTGTCACAGCGCGGGGCTCCATTCCCGCGGCTGCCGCCGCCGTTGAGCCCCAGCTTGACACAGCGCGGGGCTCAACTCCCGCGGCGGTCGCCACCATGCCTCGATTGCCGGCCGGCAAATCAACAGGCATGAAGGGGTCATGTCCCGACAGGCTAGCTTGGTGCGCTAGCCGTCGGCGGAGGCTCTTGGTGGTGAAGCGGGCACAGTGTCCGCACGAACCGGGGGCGTCGATAGCCTCCTGGGCATGTTTCAGCCCAAGGCAGGACGAGCAGACCTGGTGTGAGTCCGTGCTCGAAATCTTGAACCCGCAGCCGCAGAGTCGAGCCTCCGAGCCTCCGTCTCCTCTGGTGTGAGGGAGAGAAGGGTCCATCCTCGCTCGCCGGGGTGTCGACGTGGAGGGACAAACCAGTAACAGGTATGTTACCGTTTGAAAAAACCAAAACCTTACCGTTATTTAGGAAGAAAAAACGGCGGGGCAGATTTTAGTATTAACTGGTGTGTTAATAAATCAAATCCTGTGCGAAGCAAAAGTAGCCGGCAAAAGTAGCCGGCAAGCGTCCGGCGACCGAAGGTTAGCTTGTGGTTCAGTCTGTGGACAGTTAAGCCAGCCCGGCTACTGATACTTTTGAGATGTGCTCCGAAGCGAGAAGAGGTGTTTGAATGACGCTGCGACGTAGCGCAAGCTACTTAAAGGGTGGGTGGATTCCCTGACGTAGTCGTCAAGATCACCAGCCAATCAGGATTGGCGTAATGAGATTGATGCTTCTGATGCATACGCGTTGAGGCGCATCCCATAGTGAGACATCGAACGGAGTGTTATGAATGAGAACTACTTCGATAAGGAGAAGGTAATGCCTGCACACTTACTACAGGCCAAACAGTCATTAATAATATTTAGTTGCTTGGAATAAATGTGCAGGTGTGCCCTTTACATTATTAACTTTGTGTCGTCAACCCCTGTGTGGACCGAGGAATCAGAATCATATTGAGGTGACCGCCAACAAGTCATGTTTTATTTTACTGCGTCATTGATGATGTCAAAAAGGTAGAAGCAACACAATTCCAAGAAAACTTGTCCCATAATAATATGAATATTGCTTATCAGGATTGTTTCTTTGGTCCAGCAGATGGAACTAATAGTTGTTATCTACTAGTATTGAATCCTTTCACGACAAAAACAGGCTAGTTTGGTTGGTAGTTTGGTTCCCGATCGTACCATTACAGGTAGTCCTGGTCCAATTATATGGTTGGCACCGTAGTTCGAACCTCAACAAATTAGGGATGTTAAGATTCACCGATTCGCATCGGTGCACCGGCATAAACGTTCAAGATGCGAGTGCACCGGTTGAAAGAGTGCACATCAGCTACAGTTTGGGTTGAACTCGCGATGCATCAATTGTAGCGTCTTTGCATCGGTAAAAAAACGATTCATTCATATAATATCCTCTCATCCTGTCAGCACTCAGCAGAGACGATCTTTGATCTTTGCTTCGCACTACGGAGGCCGAGAGTCTCAGTTATCAACAGACATGGAAGTCGAGGAGAAAGAGAAACACAGCGCACCGAAAAATACCTACAAATCAAACTCGCAAATTGTAAACGATGCCTTGCCGCTTTAAAGTACACAAGTAGTACGAGGAACTTAGTGACGCACATAAAGAGGCGACATGGGGTCTGCGGCTGAAAAGAATGACATAGAGTTAAATCACTCAGTGAGGTGTTATGTCAGAGAGAGTGGTGTTTAGTATACAGCAGCCTGTGACTGCCAATAATAGTTTAAATGTCTTCCTTACTGTAAGCAGTTATGAAATACCTGTTTGTGAAAGGTTATTTGTATTTTGTATTGTTCATATAGAAACCACTGCTTTCTGCTCACTGGTGAGTTAGCCTATGAATGAGTGTTAAGCACATCAGGCTGGCAGTTGTATGGGCATTGCTCTATGGTAGTTGTTATTTGCACATTGTTAATCATGGGCAATGCATCCTTAAATTGTTTACTGTGAGGTGTTATACAATTGTACTGTACTCTGGAGAGTTTTTTAAGGTCAAAAAGAAACAGCATGATGGGATGTGCAGTACTAGTAGAGAGAACCAAATATGTAAAGCACTTTTTTGTTAATGTAGGATTTGCTGCATATAAGGAATAAAACAAAAATCCTCTGTCGTACCATATTGAAGTATCATTATTTTGCATCGTGTTGAATCGCATCGTATCACCCCGAATCGCATAATGTTGAATCAAATCGTATCGAACTGTATCGCAACAGGGGTGAATCGTATGTTATTGCATCGCCTGGTGTTTCAAATGTATCGTTAATGTATCGTATCGTTGGCAACGTATCGAAATGCGCATCGCATCGCCTCAGTGATGGAGATGCACATCCCTACAACAAACCGAACCAGAATACAGTCAATGCCACACTTTAACCACACTAATAATGTTCAAAAAAAGTACATAACATGATCTTTACCGTTATCCCGACTTCTTAACTTCAATTTTCCAACAAACCCCAAAAGTGCTCCTCAAGAGATGACACATCAGTGCTCATAGTTTGATTTTGACACATTGTTGATGAAGAAAAATGGCAAATTAGCCATGTTTCCTGTTCCTGGGTGTCAATCAAATACTGTTACAAGGGGTTAATTAGAGGAGACAGCATCTTCTTTGCAAGGAGGAGTGTATTGGGCACAAGCTGGGAAGATTCTTTGAAGTCTGTGACCTTGTCAGCAGAAGCAGCAGCAGAGAGTGAGGAATGATGGACTGCTCTGACATGTGAGGCCCTCAGGATCCTACAGCTCAAGTCAAGTCGCTACATATTCAGAAATGGTGTGCGTGCCCTTGTTTTGCACACAGCCCAGTGTGCCTTGTGGAAGTTTTTCGGTGTGTGTGTGTGTGTGTGTGTGTGTGTGTGTGTGTGTGTGTGTGTGTGTGTGTGTGTGTGTGTGTGTGTGTGTGTGTGTGTGTGTGTGTGTGTGTGTGTGTGTGTGTGTGTGTGTGTGTGTGTGTGTGTGTGTGTGTGTGTGTGTGTGTGCATGCCTTTGTTATTTTGTACGAGCGTGTAGCCTGCAGAGGAGGCTGATCTGATCCTTTAGAATATCCTCTGTGACAGCACATCACCACTAGCCTCTCTCTCTCTTCTGACATCCTGCTCTCATTACTGCACTGCAACTCTGTGGCTGTTCATTCATTGTTTTGTCCAAGTCACTGTCTTGAAAGGGATGATGTGACAACCCATGAGCCCTGCAAAATCAAAAGCCTCCAAAGACAGAGAATGAGAAATTCAGTGTATGTACAAAAAGAGTGAAAAAAAACACAGTAAAAAAAGTTCTCATGAGTTTGTTTGTCATTTTTTTATGACTAGTTGGAGATCACTTTCATCCTATGATGAAATTATTGCCATGTTTTCCTGGATGCTAATTTTCCAAGAAGTATAGACTGAGTTGTCAATGATAATTGAGCTGCAGGTTATTATGAATTCATAATGCATAAAATGGTCCTTTGATATGTTCTGTGCAACTGTTTTAATCTGAGCAAAAGCCTTCCAAATGAAGCAAATGACAACAGACTTGAAATCATGTTGAGTCAGAGACATTCCTATGTGTTGCTGGGGGATTCATGCATCAGATGGTGTTGAATAAAGAAACCCAATGGTTTCATAGAATAAATACTAATCCAGCACATTGTCACAATATTACAACCCAATCACATTTTGTTATTTGTTTCCATTGATGACTTGGAGTATATTCACTAGCAAACATTTTATCCCACAAGGGATTATTTTTGTACCACACAGAACTTGAAAGGTTGTGCTTAGTGTCGGTGGGTGTTGGACGTTTGCATCCTAAATCATGTCTGGTTAGATTTAGGTTACTAAAGCACTTTAAAAAGGTTGGGTAAATATTGCTGTTATGGTTAAATAATATAAAGGTCAACATGATCTGCCTTGTGTTCAAATCACCATTGTCTTTTTCAATATATAACAAATACATAACCTTATTGTGAAGATTCATATCATACTTTTTTTATTTAAATTGCTATGACTGACCACTGTAGCACATGAATAACTCATCTGCCAATGTTTTGCATCTACAGTATGTTAAGTAATATTTGAAAAATATGTATGGAAAGCAATGTTATTCAGGTGGCATTACATTTCTTCAAACTATTAATACTTATCTACTTTTTAAATGGCCATCGCTTGTCAAACGGGACATCTTCAAATGCTTATTTTTTCCGCACAATAAACAAAACCCAAGTACTTTAAATAAACAAATGATGTACTGTAGAAGCATCAAATACATATCAGTCAAGCAGAGCAAGGACATCTTTGTTTAATTAATTACTTTGTTCATTCATTAATTGATTTTTTCTGCATTATTTTAGGCGTTTGCATTCTTAGTGCTCTATTGGATAGACACATAAGCATTGAGTGGAGTACCTGCATGGAGGAAACACTGCACCATGATTTCTGATGAAAGAAATATAGAACACACACATATTTCAGATCGAAATAGAGCAAACGATTGCAATCACTCATGGTTTAATTTACACTACCTTCACAGAGAAATACTTGTTACTCAGACGAGCACACCAACACCAAACAATTGTCCTCTCGAATTGAGATCATGTGATTAACCACAGGAGTGGATAATGAGCTGCAGCAGGGAACATCCTTCTTCCACACTGCACTGATTGGATTAAGGCTCACCGGTGGAGAGGTGACTAGCTTTGCCTTGACATACTGCAAAATACAATACAAAAAAAGATTAAGAAATTCAACCACTAATGAAAATGTCAATCAACTGCCATTAAGTGATTAACTCGATTTCATTGTAAAAAGAAAAACTTTCTGTAATAACATTTTGAATCATGTCTGTCATGATTTCAAAAATAAAAACCTAAAAGGATCAGAAAAAAAAACATTAGTGATGAGCACCACAACCCCTGCCACATGAATAAAAATGCCAGCTGATGCTTGCAGTATTTTCTGCATACTCTTAGTGAGAGGATTGTTTAGTGTATTTAATATGAAGGAAATGATTCTACCGTTGGCGTCATGTGAAATGATAATGCTGTGGAGCTATGAATAAGGGTGATGCAGTTCCTCCATAACTAAGACACTAATGGTTCTGTCTGTATTGGCTGGCTTATGCTGAGTCAGGTTATTTGGGAATACCTCTGTCTCTGATAATGGTTAGCTCTGTGCCCATTGAATTAAATATTTTCCAGTTTAATCATGAGCAGCAATTAAAGCAGCAGAGTTCCCCAGCTTTATTATTTCTAAGTGAGTGCATCATACTGCCGGGCTGTACACTGCGGTTTGCTGCTCAGTCAGGTTTCCCTGCGGCGATGTCGGCTCTCCTTTATGAATAGCTTAACAGCCACTGTAGATCACAGTGAAACCAATTACTGAGGTGAGTCAAAGGAAGCTGAGATTGAGCCCGCATGAATTCAGATCAGCAGACCTCAAGCTTGTATCCGGTGTTATATCACTGAGATGTTCCGAACGGATCAGAGGCATTTCAGATAATCCTGATTAAACAGAGGTCCAAACTTGTGCTAAGATCCTTTGATCACAGTGGTAATGTTGTTTTCACCACTGCATACCGTGACGATGATGAGGATCATAAACCAATTCGATCCTTGTCTTATAATGGTTGGCATAAAATATTCAGCATTCCCACCTTAAAGTCAATAATTAGGTTTAATTTCTGTTGGCGAGATGGATGTTTCTACATTGAGAATCTGAACTAAATGAACTTGATTTAATCAGGCCAGAACACAAAAGCTTTTCTTTTATTATTTGTCATTGCAGGGAAATCACAGGTGGAACTAACACTAATTATGGCTGTGCTCCATTATGTATGAACATGCCAGAAAGACAGCACGCAATACCGGGGTCTGGGATCCGAAACTACTTTAATTAAACCTGTAATCCTATTTGACTTTGCGATATCACATGCTGTAGTGACCAGTCCAGTTTGCAGTCAGGATTATTATATATTAGTGAGCTATGAGGAGATGAAATTACAGCCCTCCCGTGAAATGAATGCCTGTGTCCCACTGAGCTGCTCTTTAATTCAGGCTCAAACATCAAACTCAAGAATCGAAGTCTCAAAGAAGTCTCATCTTAAGCTTGCCACACGCAGGCATTTCGTCTTGGTCTTTAGATCTTTCAAAAAGATAAAATACAAGAAAATTGATTTTGTGCTTAATGATTGTACTATTTGCTTTTAAGCATTAAAGTTATAGTGTGCAATTATTTGGCCTTAATGTATTTTTTTTTGCAGCATTTTTACTAACGTTAAACAAATGTGCATATTTGTTACCCACATTGGAGCTACCTCATATCAACCTGACTGTGCTGTTTGCAGTCTAAGCTGATATTGCGTTGTAGATTAAATATGTTCTAATTGTTCAAGTCGGAAAAGCACACATTTTGCAGGAAATATAAATACCTTTGATGTGTTAGCACACACTTCTTTCTGCCTATTTCTGTTTTGTCTGAAGCATATGTCGGTGAGAAACACAGCAGGGGACTGTTTGAAAGAGTCTCCCATTACAAACCGCAGCGCGTGGGTTAAAGGGTGATACCTTGCTAGACCCTTTCAATAGTTCTTACTGTGATCTGTTAATGAGGCCTGTGAGGTTATAGTCATCCTTTTGAAAACATTCTTCTTTAATTCTGTTGCACAGCAGCAACCAAGGCTAATACTCAATGTTCCTGATGGACAGCGAATGTATGATGTTAAAGGTTGATGTAATGTTTTACACTAAAAAAATCATAGACTCAAATAAATCATAATCATCTTGCATTAAAAGAAAGTTATTCAGGCTTTTTTTGACGTGTGATGTAGGCATCTGATTGCCCGACTTGCAAACCAAGTGACATCCTTTTGAACACTCTGGGGCCCAATTACAGAACCACACAGTGTTGGACAACAACCTCATGCGGATGGTAACACTAGGTATTTTTATACTTTAAAAACAACCGTGTCTCCCAAGGGAACATAAATAATCAGTTAGGTTTTTTGGGAAATACATTTTCTCCCATTTGTTTAATTTGTTTTGGACTTTTTTTAAATGAAGTCTGCAGAAGTGGCTATAGCTGGATATCGAGGTGGACGAGTGGATCCAAGAAACACAGGATTGTCACCCAGGAGACAGATGTTTATGTCGTGTATATTGCCAAATATCAACTTTCATTTAATTGGTTGTTGTTGGTGTCCATTTATATATTCATAAGTACATATAACGCTAACATTTGAAGCCAAATCATGACATTTTACTAAAGCTTACCAAACTTAAAGTTGTGTTGTGATTTTGTTTGTTTTGGTTCAAACAGGAAAATTAACCACGTTTTTAAAACTGCAACAGAAATATGGAAGAATATATGTTTTCCTCGAAATATAATTGAGAGTTTAAATGTATGGGGAAGTTATTTTGTAGGAGACAGGTTTGCTTAACAATGCAGAGGTAAACACTTTGCGAGGATGTACTAAAGAGAGAGTGTCCTCTCAACAACACCTCTTGCTGCTTTTTAGGGGTGTGGGTTTACAGGGAGTAATAGTAGTGGCAATATGGCAGCAGTTTGTTTTGCATTTATAATTCAGTACAATTATAGCACAAGAAAGCTGACCACCTGCTCTGCAATACAAAACCAAATCAACATTACACTGCGGGAGAGTGGCTGACAAAATGCAGATGTTTGTTGTTCCTGCTGTGTGTACTGTATGCCTCTCATGTGATTTGCATTTACTGACATGCTTTAAATGTGCTATCTTCGGTTAGGTATTTAATTTCATTTGTTAAACCACTGTTCATTTTCTGCAGAGCTACAGTTACCTTTTTTTCAGCATGAAGTTAGTTTGGAAATTATTTGTAGTTATGAAGTGACACAGACAAACACATGCGAGGCCAGCTGCTCCTTTTTTCTCCTCTTGTTTCAAACCATATCCAATCAAGTGAAATGACAACAGATGCACTCAAATCAAGTTGATGGGGTAACTCATGTTGGAAAGACATTGGTAAAGCCTTAATTTACATTTTTTTTCATTTATGTAAGGCCAATAATGTTGAATGGTAAGTGTTTTTTTTGTTGTTACTTTCCGGGTAGTACTTTTCATTATATATACCATCAGTGACATTAACAAGAACAATCAGAAGCGTGCAATAAGGATGGATGTAACCCTGGAGCAGACGTTGTAATTTAACATATGCTTTTACTACTTCTATAAGTCATTTACGAAGCACTACCCTTTCTTTCATTATTTTAGATGACTTATTGCTAATATTTGTACAGAAATTACGTTACTTCGGTCCAAGCACTTACGGTCAATTTAAGAAATATAAATCGGCTGCCTACTAAACAACACAAAGAAAACTTTTATGCAAGGCGTTAACACTTTGTTCAATGAAGAGTGGTTCACAGCTGTGCACCACCTATTGTGATTACTGCAGCACAGCAGCTTCAGTGGCAGATAAAGTTTTTAGGCTAACATATTATTAGTTAAGTTAAACAACCAAGTAGCACCACATGTACACATTTCATCATAGTGACCATTTTCAGGCTTGAACTCTAAATTTGACCTCTGATACAAAGAGATTTGCATTGTCAAATGTATCTATGGTAAGAAACATTTATCAATCCTAAGTGTGTTTTTGGTCATATTTTCAAACTATGACAGCAATGCAGACGGATGCTGTGCATGATTTATTCATGACATCGATTCACCAGATATTCATCACATACACACTGACATGCCGCAAAATTGATATTGGTCAGTCTGACACAGACCAATAGTTTATTAGAGCCATTGTACACAGTATGACATGCATTGAACCTATAAGAATGATGTTTTCACACACTGGAGGAGACATGTGACTGGGCTTAGTGTTTAGATTTGATATTGTTGTCCTCTCCTGAACATGGGGATCAAGGCATTTCAGTAATAAGAGAGGCTGTCACACCTGGACTACCACATATCCCTTGGTTCTTTATTTTTTACTGCTTGTTTCTTTGCTGCATTGATCACTTAAATCCCACCAATTATTTCACACCTCTGTATGAGCTTTACAGCAAAAAATATTTAAAAATAAAATGTAGATTATAAGGCCTACTTGTTTACCAAGGTTTATTTCAGTGTATATGGGAGAGAAAAAAACAATTACATTTCACACCTTTGCTATTGGGTGTGGGAGATGTCAATCAACAATGTTCTGACAGGAGGTCTAATCAGCCAAAATAAGTGAAAACACCTGAGCAGGTGGAATTTAAGTATTAAATCCCTGGCAGCAGCACTAGCTTTGTTGGGCAGCAGCACTAGCTTTGTTTGGCACTCCATTTAACACAGTTGGCAGTGTTTGTGATTGGAAACCTGGCAAGAGCTCGCGTCTTTGTAGCTGGACAAGCAACCGCTCAGGCGTTCATTAAAAAACATTTGTGTCTATCCCTTGGTGAAGGCCATATCATCAATAACTGTATGGAACAGAGTTAGAGAACAAGCTACATTTGACTGTGACTATCAAAGCTTTGAGCCAAGGAATCAATGTCATGTCCTGTTACATGCCTGCACTGTAAGAAACGTACCGTGAAATTCACAGTATGTAACTGGCAGCAATTGACAAGTTACTTACTGTAAAATTAATTACAGTAAGTAACTTGTCAATTGCTGCCAGTTAAATACTGTAAAGGTATTTAAGGCGTTTAAGTCCTTACTCTCCCGATGGCGAATCTCTTGTTCTCTTGGGAACAATGCCTAAATCAATGCATTGGGTTAGTCACACAATTCATTCTCTTGTGCTTCACAAACTGTTTAGTTGTGCTATCTTACAATCAATACTGTATATAGTAAATATGAGGTAAAGTGTGTTGCCAAGGTAACCGGTTAGAACTCGAAGTTGCGATGAGGTCTTAAAATGTATGGAAAGGGTCTTAAAAAAGGTCTTAAAAGGTATTAAATTTGACTTCAGGATTCCTGCATATACCCTGGTATTACAGTAGTAGTATTATAGCTGTAAAATGAAACACAGTAACTTCCAAGTACTGTATTTTGTTTACAGTAATAGTGTTTTAACTGTAAAATGAAACACAGTAACTTCCAAGTACGATATTTGTGTTTACGGTGATAGTGTTTAAACTGTAAAATGAAACACAGTAATATGTAAATACTTTATTTTTTGTTACAGCAGTAGTGTTATAGCTGTAAAATGAAACACAGTAACTTCCAAGTACTGTATTTGTGTTTACAGTAATAGTGTTTCAACTGTAAAATAGAAACTTTAATGCTATAATTTGAAGTTACAGTATCAGTATTGTAACTGTAAAACAGTTTCTTTATTATAGTATACTTCATGTCATGATGGTAATTTACAGATTACCATAAATTCTTGACACAATTTTAAAGCTCACCAATAACTGCAGGGAGACAGCAAACAATACATGTTAACAATGTATTCTTAATTGTTGAACGGTATCAAGAACATGTATTTGCTTGTGCTAAATGGGTGAGCATACCATGGCTACCACAAATGTAGTCTTCCATTGCATATCCCATGTACAATTATCTTCCATGTCTTATAAACTGTGCTTAACTGACCAACAGCTGCAATTCCTACACTTATTAAATATTTTCATCCATAAAACAATGGATATTAATATCCAAAAACATGGAGATTGCATTTTTAAAACAGTGGCGATAACAATCATCCCAAAAAATATGAAGCCATTTCTTCTGCCAAGCCATTTTAGAGACGTGCTGTAGTTGAAAAGGTGTCACGACCTCGACACAAACTGGAGAACCCAAATGCACGACCCAGAGACACAGTCTTGAATGTAACAAAAATTTCTTTTTAATGTCAATTAACAGAAAATCCCTCTTAACAGAGTAAGTACTGGAATAACAAAAAAAACTCACAAGGAGGAAAAAACTAAGCAAAAAGAGAACTTAAGATAAACTTAAGTCTACAAAAATAACAAAACCTGACAAGACTGTAAACGATCCTCTCTTTGCTGAGGCCTGGCACGACCATACGTGGAAACAAACAAGACGAACTGACACAGGACAGTGGAAGACAGGACTATTTAAACATGAGGTGAGTGGGAACAGGTGGAAACAATCAGGGGCGGGGCAGACGCTGACGAGAGAGACACAACAAAAGGCACTGTTTGGCAAATACATTATCACTATTCTTAGATAATACACAATATTTTAAAACACTTTGAATACAAACAACCAAATGCATGCAGGAATGGACCCTGTACTGAACTTACAAACCTTACACGTGTAAGACATTTTGATAAGCTAGCCGAGTACAGTTAGCTTCACTTGCTTTTTAACTAAGGCTGGAGCCACACGAGGACGATAACGCAAACGGACCGAAATCGTTATCAAAAAGTCTTCCGTCCACACGCAACAGGCACCAGAAACGTGTCCGTTCACACGAGACCGCTCGAAAGCGCTGGAGACGCTGTAGTACATATGCCGGGCCTGTAAGTGGCGCTGTACTTTGGCCACAAAATACACCAAAAGCAGCGAAGAAGACTTTGCGCGCATGCATGGTTGCCATGGTTGCCCTTCTGTTTATTCTCCGCGTTGGATTTAGCAGCAGAGGTGGGGTTTCGCCGGTCAACATGTCCGTTAAAGTTGAAATCTTCCGGACAAAATTAGAAAAGCGCCGGTCAAAGGTCTTCTTTGTTATTTATTGAGCTTTAAAACAAATGAATAACGACTCTATATAATAATATAAGAATAATACACGGAGGACGGAGCCTCTCTTTTCCTCCCCCTCTCCTGACAGCCCGTCAGTATCCGTGGTCTCATGCAGCTGGCTGATCAAGTAATGAGTGACCCGACAGTAAAAATAAACATATTTATAACTAGATTAGGTAGTTTGCAGCGGGCGGAGCTGCAGGTTATAATGCAGAGCTGCGTGTCTCCTCTCCTGTCCGATTAGACTTCACTCGCGTTTATGTCCGTATCGATCAAATCTAGCTGGAAGCTCCTGCTGGGTGCACTGTCCTGCGAGATACCGGGACCTGGCTCGAAACACGGGGGCTATTGCCTCATCGTTATCAGGAAATGATCGTATAGGCGTAAACACGGAGCCGTTTGGCCCCCCAGAGCGTTTCGTTCGCAGATCTACCCACCTTGGGACCCGTTATCGTTTCATGCGTTTCCATGTCGGCCTCGTGTGGCCGAACCGTCTATCTGATAGAGAACTGTAGCAGATGCGACCGTTATCGTCCTCGTGTGGCTGCAGCCTTAGCGGCCTGACGTCGGACTGTCAAACTTTGGCTACGGTTACATAAATTAACTGACAAAATTGTTTGTATTAATTACTTTCTTTGTCTCTTGAGTTACCATGTCCATTGGGGGAGGTTACTTCCTGGTTCAGCAAAGGGCGTGGCCGAGCGCTGAGGACTCATAAATACTGCAAGGAGCCAATCGGGACAGATTGGGACAAACCACCTGCTTCCATGTTAAAGGGGGGATTTGGGTTTTGTCAGTGTCCTTTGTGTATTCTGTTACTATTAATTATCCCTGGGTTTCAACTTGGTTTGGCCAAGCCACTATATAGGTTCCTTGGTTTTTCATTGTAGCAGGTCAGTTTGTTGAGTTAACACCTGTTAAGTTGATGCCATGTTTCTTTGAGGTATTTTCTGTTGACCTCTTTTTTTTTCACTTTTTTTTTTTGATTATATTTTTTATTATATCATAACTTAATACTTTTTTTTTTCTTTTTTTTTTAACATATGTAACATTAAGCTGTCTGTGGCTCTTTCCTGCTGTAACGATGCAAATTTCCCCTCTGTGGGACTAATAAAGGTATTCTGATTCTGATTTATAGGCCTAGTTATTAGAAATTATTGATTTATGATGTTTTCTGTGGACTTTTGGGTAAATAAAAAACCCTCACTGTTTATTCATCATTCAATTCATTCTATATTTTATTCTGTAGATTGTGTACGTTACTTTTCACTTTACTGCTTTTTGCACTCCTGTTTAGAAGCTAAATTGCATTTCGTTATCTCAGTACCTGTAATATGTGCAATAACAATACAACAAGTTGAATCTAATATTGAGCAGGAACACACGTATTTACTTAGTACATATCTGACATTAACGATTAAACACATTTGTGCATTCTTTATAAATGCAAACTGGTCAAGACCACTGACGGAAGTAGTTTTGAAAAGTAGTGGTTCTGTCTTTTACATGTAGGATTCAACCCCCCTTGTATTGATTTGTTTTAAAATGAACAGACACTTGAGTCATTCATTTGTAGTCATATAATAATTGTGGGATTTCTATTGCATCCACTTAATCTGCAACGAAGAACGCCAACGCAATTTCCGCCATTGCAAACCGAGTCAAGCCGACTCCAAGCTGTCCGACTAAAGGCGAGCTTTTTGAGACCTCCCCCAGCTGCAATCGGCTATTCTCGTCTACTTTCGAGGCGAGCTGCAGGTCATCTCAAACAAGCCTATTTTTTCTGTTGACCGTTTTTGTCCCTATAGTTTGTCGTTCGTTTTGTTTATTAAATATTGTCAGACTATATTAATTCGGTGTGGACTTTCTCTTTGAAAACGCGTCACAGCCTATAGCCAAGCTTAGCCTCTCGGCGACTCAAACTGGACTGGAAATTGAGCCGCCACAATAATAATAAAAATGATGATTTTTCCCCTACTTTTGTCTATTTTTATTCCTCAGTGTTGCGTTTTTAAGGTGCAATGCCAAGACACATTCTTTGTATAAATCAGCACCACATTTGTAGTTCTTCCGGTTTGCAAATACATAGGGTCTTAAAAATATATATCTACTAAGTATATAAAATATATAGTATAGCCAAACTAGAAATTACACTGCATCAAGATTATGTATATTAAGAAAAAGATCTTGGTTTATTTAAGATATTTTAGATAATTTAGCTATTCTAGAAATGGGGTTTTTCGGTTGGTTCTTTCTTTTTTGGTTACTGTGATTATCTACAGTACATTGTTGGTTAATGTGAATATCTACAGTACATTGTTGGATACTGTGATCTCCTACAGTACATTGTTGGTTACTGTGATCTTCTACAGTACATTGTTGGTTACTGTGATCTTCTACAGTACATTGTTGGTTACTGTGATTTTCTACAGTTGGGACGTTACTACTGATATTTTTAAAGTAACTCCAGAGGTACTGTAATTTTTGGTTGGAAACACGGTATTATACTCTAAAATAGTATACAGTAATTTACTGTGCACAAACACTGTAAATAACTGTGGATTTCACAGCCATTTTTTACAGTGTGCATATAAGAAACCTTCAATAACCACACTTTATTTCAAATGCAACAATCAAACTAGGAATTACATCAAATATATGTAAATAATTGTAGATGTAATGATAATTATAAGCAGGTTTCACCTTCATTTTACAATATATATGTATGCAATGTGCATCTGTCTCCTGCCAGTCTCCTCGCTCCCCTTTTTTGTAATTGAATTTCTTTGCTGTCTCCCGACTTCTAGCATCCACTCACAACAGGTAATGCAGCTTTTTTAAAAGTGAATCAATCCAAGGGGATTTAGGGGTGCAAAGTGGTAATGGCAATGGATTAAGAGAGACTCAGTGGAGATTTGAGTTGATATTGAGTTGCAGTGCTGCAGAGCAATTTTTGACAGATGCTCTAGTCTAGAGGAATACAATGATGGGACTGAAAATACATTGACATGAGGACCTTCGGAGCAGAGCAATTAGTCTTCCTGTTTGTCAGTTGTAGCATTGTTGCACTGGGAATAGTTTTACTCAGTGAATAAAAAGGCTTAACTGTAATATTAGCTAAAACTGGTAAGCTGGTGTGATACCTGACAAATCTTTACAATTATTATTATTTTATTAATTTGTTTAAATGATGGCAAAAAACTTCTCAAATTCATTGTTGAAAAATATGAACAATACTTCAGTGTGTGATACTTTAGCAACCATGTTATAAAAACAGAAAAATAATAAATGTATGTAATGATTAATGAATCAATAAAAACATATATTTATAAGATAATAGTGTTGCTTAAAGGCAGGATTTATTTTCTCTCCTAATGATAGATAATTTAAATGTTAATGTCATCATGCAGGAAGGTTTCAGGCTATTTGCAGAAAAACGCTGTTTTAAGTGTGGTATATTGGACTGTCAGCCACGGCCTATCAGAAACATATCATTAATTTATCTGTAGAAATTATGGAACGGAATGGAATATTTGTGTCCCACATTCAATATGTATAGGTTTCCCCCCTGGCCCTTGTTTAGTCTTGTGGTGTAAGTACTCTACTGCATGCTGCAGAAGTGTTCACATTAAATCTGCATCACTTCCTGTACATACGTTTTCTGTATCAAAAGTAGGTGTCCTTGCTTCTCAGCAGATGGTCTCTCAGGAGAGCTGCTTTTATCCGCTAGATAAGCCATCCTCCTTACCGGTCAACTTACCTGCCTATCCACACATACATTCTTGTGAACAGAAATATATAACCAACAACAGCTTTGAATAAGAAATAAACACTACAGAATTGAGAAAGCACAATGGAAGTATGGCATGAACTGGATTTATGGGAAAAAGGCTGTGAAACACTGGGCAGGTTATGATCAGAGATGAACAGAGATTGAGATTCCTCCATGAATTGTATCATTCTTCCATTGATACAAAACATATTCAACACAGATATATCTCTTGCCAGTTCTATAACAGAGTGCAGAGAGAAATGCAGCCAAAGGAAGATTTTGTTATTATTCAGTTTGAAATAAACTTTTAAAGCACTCCTCTGTGTACGTGGATATAAATTGCATCACATGTGTTGTGTTCTGGTATGGTCTGTTGATGTAGATGGATAAAATGTCTCAAAAATGAGCTTGCTGTATAGTTAATTGGTTGTTTTGGAAGGTTTCTCTTTAACATTTTGTAAATGAGGCCACCATTAGAATGTGTTGCTCAGTTCTCCGACTGTCAGCCATTGATCTCAGGCTGATTCGATCCCCCAATGTCCTAGCACAGACATTCACATTTCAAAGTTGTCTAGGCTTAATGCTACAAATCCTAAATGGCTCCAGATGTACGTTTCAGTGGAAAAAAGGCCACTTGTGATGAAATTGTATGAAAAATAGATATATTTGGTGAACAATGGCAAAAATAAACTGTAGGAACTGATAAACAACAGATGCATGAGGGATGTGCACAGATAAAGTTGTCAAAAGTTGAAGTTAAAATTAAATATGGAAGAAGGCATGTGGGAGAAGGATGGTTAGCGATGGGAACATCACAGACGTTTTCAAGAATAAAGAAATGCATATGTTGATAACATTGAAGAAAATACACTTTATTGAAGTTCAGCTTTTTCCTCTCTTTGCAAGGTGTGGTTTGGGGACTTCCCTATCAGCAAAAGGACCAGCTCTTGGAGGAGGTGAAGAAATGCCTTCAAGGCATGTTTGATGTGTTGGATTTCAATGAGGCTTCTCCTGGGCTAGCAGTCTATGAACAGCCTGAGCTCACATGAGATGCCTGGGAGCAGGATGACTGCAGAGTGAATGCAAAAAACTGCATCAGTAAGATGGCCTACTTAAAACATTGTGCTTTGACTATTACATGTGACTAGTGTAGTTAATACATATATAATATACAAGTACCACTTCAAAGTCAACCTGATGAAGGTTAAAAGCTGTGGAGAAAATAGCTCCCTCATCTTTAGTGATCGTCAGCATCTATAATGAATTAATTAACAGGTGAGTTAAATATTCTAAGATCTATAATAACATAGTATTAGTTGCCAAGGTGGTTAATGACGTGTACAGAAATGTCATATGTTTTTGTGAAGGATTCATTAGTGGCAGTGTTTCTATGAAGCTTGATTGCTCACCTCTTGTTAGGTGACCTACTGCATTATTGCATTGTTGTTGTTATTTTGTATACCGTATGTGTACCTTAAAGCACAACACGCCAAAGGTTAATTGGAATGGCTTTTTACAAGTGAATATATTTTCTTTATAAAATAGAGCCTTCCACTGCCAGGGTTAGCTGCAGAGCTATACGAATACCTCAAGAGTCAAGAAGCTAATGTTGCCATTATCCAATAGCCCCTTAGATTTTAGTCTCTAACACTAAGATAATAGGGAGTCGTTTTACAGGTTAGTCATAGAATCCCAACTATGGCATAGGAGACCTTTTTTGCTGTCATTTTATTGTTTCTTCCATACTATGCCACCTTGCTGCTATGTTTGACACAGCCCTGTTCATGTTTTGCTTTGCTGCTAATGGCCTGTGTTTGCTGTGACCCATGAAGAGAGAATGAAAGAGGTCACAGAGGAGCGTCACCTCCAGACACACAGCAAATTGGGGTCTTTGAGTATAGCTGCCATTAAATGCCCACTAGATACAATCAAGCTATTACACTGTTTGTGGCTGACCCTGCACAACACAGTCCTGTTTCCCAATTCACACCCTTACAAAAACATACCCAAGTCCAACCTGATCTGTCTCTTCCAAATTCCCCAGTGATCACTCATTTTGAGCTAAGGCAGCAAGCCAATAGAAAGACCCCAGAATGAAATGTATAGTGCATTTTATTTTACATCCACCTTGAATAGGTACCTTTTATTATTTTGAAAGAGTAGAAGCCATCATGCTTCCTTAGAAGTCACTACAATTGCAAGTACAACTTAGATAAATGAATCTGAATTGGCAGTTGCAGGGAAAAACATTTATTTTAACAAATATCAACTGACCTTGCAAAAACTTGATTTTCCTCGCTCAGATTAATTTGGTTTCCATTTTTTTTTCTGAGTAATTTTTTCTTCGCTGTTCAGAAATCCAAGTACAGTTTACAGTTTTAAGCATTACAACAAATCATTAATGGTGATTGGACCAAAACCAATGAATTAATCTGCTTTCAAAGGTAGTGATTTAATCCCCGCGAATGCTTCCCAAATGTTACCAGTTTAATCAGACAGGTCAAATCTACATAATCCCATGATTTCATAATGAAAGATTTTATATTTTGCCGATTCACAATAGACGGTATAAAGGATTTATTTTTTACACTGTTACAACATAATGGTTACATAATTTGGAAATATATTTGGGAACCACGAGTATTGATACTAGGGCTGCAACAAACGACTAATTTGATAATCGATTAATCTATCGATTAATGAAACGATTAATCGACTATTCGGACTATTATTCCTTGCACAATTTCTCAAACGCTCTTATTTAGCCATCAACTTTTAGATTTAGCTTGAGGTTGTTTTAGGCATGTGGAAACTAACAATGAAGACAATAAAGATGAATACTTGATTCAAAAATATATATATTATTAAATTAACTAAACAAATTTTGAACAAAATTAACATTGCTTTTTATTTAAATTAAATAAATAATATTTCACATCAAAAGAAACAACAATGTTTTAGCAAATCGTATTAAATAGTGTGATAACAGAATTGTAAAGCTGAAACTTTAACAAAATAAATAACTCAGTTACCTCTAATCATTAACCCATGTTTGTATAATTTTGTTAACTCCGTGTGTTGCTGACGTGGGAAAGTTATTCGTGGATGGGGGGGCTACAGAGCTACTAGAAAGACAGTCGAACCCGGTGCATTTCTCCATCTGAATGTGGTGCACTTTTGCTGAATGTTTAGACAAATTGCTTGCGTTACCGCCCTTACATGCTAAACTCTTATTGCACTATTGGCAACGAGCATTTTCCACCTCAAGACGGGTAACATTTAACCACACCTTGGAGCGCTTCTCTCCGCCATCCCCGCCGTGTGTTGCATGCATGTAGCAGACGCGTTTGTGTAAACTGCCCCGCCCCCTCGCACACAGACGGGGGAGAGAGATCTCTTCTTGATTGGAAAGATCGAAAATACACCATAGACGCATTTTGTCTTTTTGCATATTAGAAACGAGTTGGCGACACTAAGACTGCGATATAATGTTTATGTAGCAATAAAACATATGACATATTTTATAAATGTCTCCAGTACCGATAAAAAGACCGATAACGTTGGAGCTTAACGGCGCTTAAAACACACGTGATGACGTCACCAACGAATCGACGACTGAATTAGTTGGCAACTAATTTGGTCATCGATTTTAATCGATTAAGTCGATTAGTTGTTGCACCCCTAATTGATACGTGTAATCATTACACTTGCATCATTTTATATTGGTGGTTAGAAGCTGAGTGGGCTAATGTCCAATTAGCCTTGAGCTAACTTAAGCAGTTGCTATGGTAACTTCATAAACTTCCATGGTTACAGTTCTGTTGATATAACCTTTTCTGTCAATTGAGAAATGTTGGTTATGTTGTAATGTGTAATAAGTGTTTGTTTATTTAGTTTCTTTGTCACACTTAGCAGAGTAAGCAGTAAATGCCAGCACAATGTGCAATAGAATAGGCATACTTCCTTCTAAGGTACTGCATCAATGTTTTGCAATTATCTTATTTACAACAACACCCCCTACCAATATGAGAGCTTACTTATAAAATAATTCAACTTCAAAACCTTCCAGTGTGGATGTAACCTGCTGGGAAATAGCTTACTTTCATGATTGGTTCACTGTACATTAGCTTTTATTTCCTTCTGACTCTTCAAACCAATTTCAGTCAGGGCAGTAATACAATTCCCATCCGTCTCTTTGACTTTATAGTATCTGGAATTTGTGCAAACATTTCCATTTCATCAAAGTGCAGTCACATGTATTTTCCAATGTCTGTCTCTCTTACATACAGTACTTATACTATACTATATAATAATTTATATTCTCCCCTGTTATAAATTCAGTTAAAATACAAGCTATAATTTGCTAGGTGAATACGATTGTGTTGCCTTTTATGGCATATAAAAAGGTAATAAAAGTTGTCCTTTAAACGGCAAGTTGTAAGGGTTTTATAAAAGGGCCTTTATACTAATGAGATATATACTAAAGGTTGTTTGTCCACATTTTATATATAAATATAGTATGACACACATCTGGCCACTTTGTATGCAACATTTGAACCATTTATAAAGAACGAGGCAGAGTGCATTTTAATTACAGTGTACTTCAAAATCCTCTTAAGCAGAAATGAACTGAACTCATGAACTCACTCCAGTGAAATGGTAATTAATGAGAGGCAGTTTAATGGAGTTTTTCCGAAATGCGTTTTGGTGTCAACCAAGTGTGAAAGAATATAGATGTGGTAAAACTTAATGAAATTAACATACTTTTTTCCTGTTTGTTTTTATTGTGACAAGCTATAAGACGCACATATTATATAAGCTGTATAATATTTAGTTTGACATGATACACAATTGAAAAGAAACTTGGAAAGTGACTGCAATATCAGTCTTGAACTAATAAAATAAAGTGAGACTAGCCATTGAAATATCACTATTCCAACCAATTTGCTCCAACACAAGCTGGGCAACGACTGCAAACTAATTGACAGTGAAGTTCATTATTTTGGATGAGGAGACTCTGAGGTTGACTAATTGGTGCAATTGGTAATGGCATTAAAAACAAATGTGGCTACAAGCAGCCAAGATGTCTGGTTAGACAGTCTGCGAATGTCCGATTGGTGGGCCAAATCTCTCGCTTAAAGTGTGCCATTGAACAATCATTTAACACTTTCACTTGACTCAACTTCATAGTGTTTGCAATGGACAGTTCACATGGATGTGTAATTTGATGAGTTTAACTTAAAGAGCAACTTGGAGGTTTTTATTTTTACTACATTTATGCTTAACCTTGCCTGAAAATTACAATTAAAAAAGTTATTTCAGGATTTCATATGTTTTACGAGACATAAGGGCAGGAATTCAGAGGGGAAAGTAGCCGTTTTGAGCTATGCTACTAAAAACTGTTTTTTTTTTACGTCATACGTCAAACGTGTCATATTACGTCACATAGGGGAGCAACTTTCTCGGACTCCTTCTCTGCCCAATTCACGGTAGTAGTTGGTAGTTGGTTTGAGCGGTTGTGATTTAGTGAGCTGGTATTTTTTCGGTAATTTTACATTGCATTTCACCATTTTTAATCATGGTGAGCTTGAGTTTGTGCAGGTTGCACAAACTCGAGCCTGTCAGGACATCGAGTCCACAGTTTCCCTAACAGGAAAAGGACCGGAGCTAGCTTTCGTTCCTGGGTGCGTTGTGCGAGGTGCATCCACCCCCCTGCAGCACATACTCTCTCCAGAGGCCATGGGCTGGCATTCCCCACACAAGCACCTATCAAACAAAACGTTTATCAGGAAACCGTATTACATCTCTCTCCCCCCCTTCGCTGCTCTCTCTCTCTCCCCTCCGGTACACAGGCACCATAAGAGGTAGTGTGGAGTTGCATTAGGTAACGCGAGATACGGCTGATACTTGCGCATTAGTTTCTGTCGTGGATCAGTATCAACAGTCCTGCCAGTAACGTTACTATATTATCAATACTCCTTTAGTTATAGCCTGATATATGATAGCTAACTTTACAATGTTGTGATGTGACCGACGTTAGCTAACATTAACTGTAGCTAACGCCGGTCACTCACCAAGACAGCTGCCCTGTTCTCCACTGGTTCTCCTCACACCACAGCTCAATTTCTCTCTGATGGCCGTTATTTCTTCTAATCCTTGGCTGCTCCTGGTCTCTTGGACGCCTAGCAGACTCATAATTATATGGTTGTGGTCCGTCATATATGCATACGAATATACATTTTCAACTTCTTCTGTGTCAAAACTAGCATTGTTTATTTATACGTTAGACCGGCCGCTCTCCCTGATGTGACGTCACACGCGGGTGGTCTTTTTGTTATGCGGAAGTAAAAATGTCTTACAAAAACGATGCCAGATGTCACTGTAGTGCAGGCATCCTCAAAGTCCGGACTCCGGTCCGGATCCGGACCGAACCACAACTGTCTCTGGACTCTGAGCAAATTATACTTTTCATATGTATTATCTGTATTATATGTATTATCTGTGTTATCTGCGAGAGATCGCCACAACGCAACGAGTCAAAATTCTCCACTATGTCCACTACAAACAGCGCTCTGCATGTCCGACTGTTCCAATGTCTGTGTGTGTCTATCAACGCATTGGTCCAATCACATTCAGCATCCCGTCAGCGTTTTTGTCCCCCACCAACAGTCTGCGAATCAGAGGCAGAGTAGGGCGGGTCCTCGCGGAATGCGGGTGGGAAAAATGCGTGTCTCGTCTCTCCCCAGCTGCCACCCCAGTTGGCAGCTTTGTTTTGAAAGAAAAGTTGTGGCTCATCGGACATTTATAAGAGAAAGTCTCTAATGTCCGAGTGCAAGTGAATGCAGCACAAGACCACGTCTTGTAACCCCTCCCCGGCCCTGGCGCGAGCGTGGAAATATGATTGGCGGCGATTTAATTTGAACGGGACGGTGCAAAACGAGAAGCATTCGGACCCAAGTACTGAAGGAATGAGGTATTTGCGGTCTACAATAACAGAGAAGAGACTGTCAAGTTTGGCTGTACTCAGCATTGAATCAAAACGCACTAAAGCTGTTGATCTTAATAAGTTTGTGAGGCGTTTCGCTGAACAAAATGGTAATCGCCGCATTCAGCTGTAATAGACATGTCAACTTGATGCTCTGCTCACGGATGAGCATACAAAACTGTTAAGATGATGACCTTACGTGTGTAAATATATTTTTTTCTCTGTGGGGGTCTGCCCCCAAAAAACAGTTTTAAGTCCTGAGAAAGTCAAATAAGACGGTGTGTAAAACTACACTGCCCAGCCAAAAAAAAGTAACCACTTTGATTTAACTAGGCCAGTAGGTAAGGACATTCCACTGGATAATAACTGAAGTATAAAAGAATGCATGACTGAAGTGTTTGAAGGCAAACAAAAAGAGGAAATAACAGGTCAAATCAAGCAAATCCCCCTCTCAGATTCCACAGCAACCAGAAGAACATAAATACTGGCTGGTGATTTGATTAATCAGCTTTGTGATGGAATAAAAAATGCATAGTGCATTTCCTTAGCTGTGGATGAGTCTACTGACACCACTGACAATGCTCAGTTGCTGGTGTTTGTGAGTTTTTATGATGAGGCAAAGGGGGAGTTTGTTGAAGATGTGTTGGGCCTGACGAACCTCAGTGGACACACAAGGGGGCAAGACATTTATAAAGCAATAATGGGAATGCTGAATGAAAGAGGGTGCAGCTGCCTTTATTCATAACTGTGCAGCTCTTACACTGCGACTCTGAGGGATCAAGCACAGACACAATAAAAATGAAAACTGCTGCATACAGATTATTTTTGTTTTTGCAACCTCGTGTTAAGAATCTTGTTGCAATTGTTTAAAAGTTTGAATGACCGTAATAAACGGACCTTTGTCTTATTGAAAAATGTCTTTGGACCTTTAAGATTTGTATTTGAGTACCCCCTGCTGTAGTGTATATTTCTGTATATTTTTTTGAAAATGTTGTGTATACATCATTTCCCTACACATTTATTCACTGGGGTCTCTAACCTGAAAGTTGCTCTTTAAAGCGTAACAGCAGAGACGTACTGCAGGGCTTTAGATGCCTTCGGTTCCAGCAGTGCCAATCCGCACATAATTGACATAATGCTCTCTAATGACAGTGATTTATTATTGCTGAAAATGCTAAATGCGTTGGGTTTAAACACTTTGATGTAGTTATGTGTTTTCAGCAGATTCCACACATGCATTATGAGTATCTGAAAAATAGTCAGCTTTGCAAAATATTAAAATTGAAGTCTTAAAGGATCTTAAGGGTAAGTCCCACTTTCAAAATTCTAAACAGAATGCTATCGTATGGAAAATTATGTTTAGTTATTTCATTGAAGATATTAAATAATACTCTAATACACTAATTAGCATTGTATTATATAAAGGAAACCAGGAATATAATATCATTGTATTTGTATTTCCCGTCAGATCCTGTTGCCTACCAAAAATGAACCTTGACCGTCATCAGTTCCGTTTATTTTTTTGGGTATGTTGTGCCACTAGCAGCTAATGTAGCTTGGGATGCTAGCTTCGGTAGAGATGAGGAGCGGGCTACAGAAGTCTGGTGAAATAACTTACTTATAACTGCCTAACCCAGATATATATATATATATATTTAGGTGTGAATTTCATTTTTTTTTTATTCATAACCAGTACAAAGCACATACAAAGAAACCTTCTTTATGATCTTGACATTAACACATTTTATTTAAATGTATTTGTTTTCAAATGTCTGCCTCTGCTTTTATTTATTAAGCTTAAATAGCTAGTAAGTGGCAAGCAAAATTCCACATATTGGGCTGATTTAAAGATATTGTTAAGTGTTTACTGTACAGAGCATCTCTATACATCATCATAGCATCACACACATTGAGAAGACTGTTGACTGTGGTTCATATACTTTTCACTGTCTCCATGACCCAAATGTCCCCCCTGTTCAAAACAAGTTTAGGGCATACGGTGTCAAGCGTAGACTCTAAAATCCAGGCCTCAGGGTCCACAACACTGCTGGTTTCTACCCCACCAGGTGGTTAGTTGCATTCACCTGTCATCTCAGGTCAAAATCAGCCCCAGCTCACAAACACAGAGTGAAGATTGTCTGGCAGAGTAGAAACCCAACATTAGTCTGAGCCCTGGGAGCTGCAGTGACTACAGCTAAAAACATATCTGTGTCAGGTCTTAATCGTATCAAAGTCAAAGCCTTGCATACAAAGTTTTACTTCTTCTACTTGTGCACTTCACATCACATTTAGGCTATTATAAATTATATTCAAATACGCAGGGCTTAGAGCTTTTGGTTAGACACAGTAAATATGCCGGAGAAAAACAAGCATTCTTTTTTTGGTGACACCTTCCTACAGCACGGCAATCACTTGTGTTTCACCATGTTTCCACATACATTGGCGTTTTATCTGTTGATACTATAGTTAAACTGTAGTTGGAAGATGTCTAATCACACATTCGCTACTGTGACTGAAGAAGATATGGTCACCGGCTGACATACAGTTTGCAGCTCAGTCCACCTTCAATAAACTGCACATTCAGCAAAGTGAGAAGTCGTCTGCTGAAGAGGCAGCTTGTGGCAGTCCTTTGTTCGTAATTACTGCAGATTTTCAAACTTCCTCTGTCAGCAAAAACTGGCTCAATTAAGAAGTTATTCACACTTTTTCTATTGTACTTATCCTTTCTTTTGCTATTTCTAAAAGTTTTTCCTCTATTATATCACATTTAATTCTTACCACACACATGATAAGAGGCCTTATTGTTTTACATGTCTTCTTGTTTTCTAGTTTTTCATTGACATTTTGCTGCAGAACAACTAGAAATATAATAGATATACAATACATGTAACTGTAACAACCTTATATAAGTGTCAATAGTATTGCCATAATTAACTGTCAGAGACTGTACTGCTGGAACACAACATGGGAAGTAGCTTAGTTTTTTCTTAAAGGCCTTCATAAATATATGAAATAAAGCCATGCTTCTATTGTTGATTTATTTTATGCAAACTGTTTTATCATTTTTCTTTGTTATAGCAGACAATATTGTAATATAGGCATTGTCCTGAATGTGAGTTGTGCCAAGATCTCTGATATATTATTACCTTATGTTATCCTCTAAAAAAAGAAAGAATGATCTGTACAGCTGTAATGATTGACCTGTGATAATATATGTCGAAACACCATATCTGGTTTTAAAATCACATGGTTTTTGGTTGTTTCTGAAGGTCCTGCACCCCCTCCTCTGCTCCCAGGAGGCTGCTGTGATGTCTTATTCTGTCAGTGAGATGACGGCCACCGGGGTCTAGCAGCAGGTAGGCATATATTTCTGCTTATTTCTCTGCGCCCACGCACTGTAGCTCTCAACAGGTGATAAAGGACTTGTGGAGGAATCCTGCTAGCGTAAGCCCTGTGGGCTTCATTGTTAATACCACCCACATGTTTAGAATGCTGAAAGATCTGCTTCTTGCGACCAAGCAAATAAGTGGGATGGAGCAAAACTTGAGCATATTCCTGTCGTGTATAACAGACAGGTATTGGTGGTTTAGACGTCTAGTTACCTGTATTATACTAAAATACGCTAGTTAAATTAGTAATTGGAGTATGAATGTTTGTCGAAGGGGTTTTGATGGCAAAGAAATTTCAAAATATTTTATTATTGATTTGATACAACAAAGATAATTCCTTTTAGGATTTTAAAGGGCAACACTTTATTAACTAGCCAAATTGTCAGAAGCCTGGTAAGGGCAGTAAAGTGACTGACCTTCACCTTAATGATACAAGTTATTATCGCTGCTTATATCTGAAGTGTCCTTTTTGATGTATCCTGCTTTTTGTTCATCCTAGTGTCTTTGTACATATCTAATAATTTCGCAATACACATTGTTATTACAACACTCACATTTGATGCGAAATCAGGAATAATCTAAATGTTTATGCAGTGGGGCAAAAGCAACTCGTCATCCAAAGGCCACAACAAAATACAAAATCTCTGTTAGTGTTTTCTGATCTGATCAACACAAAATTCAAACATTCCCCTTTGAAAACCGAATTGAATTTTGTTTTTTCTTAAGGCCACATTCTATCAAAATCTCAGATTATTTTGTTTACACTTTTAACATCCTCTGCTGATCTTAGTTGACCTTTCTTCCCACTGCACATACTGTGAATATGCTCACATTTTTACTCCAACAAAAAGTAAAACTTAAATAAAAAAAATAAAAATACATTGCAATATTAATACGTTGCATGTTAGCTTTTTTTTATTCACAGTAGGACCTGCTCATGACCTATCTGGAGAGTGTCTCTATGTAATTTCAAAATTCCATCCCTTTGTCTTTAGGTTTTAAAATTTAAATCATTTTTTACTGCATGCAGGTTATATCTGTGCAGCAACATCAACAGACGACTGTCCCGGGCTTCAGCCAGATCTACCATAAATCCCTTTTGCTCGGTTTTGACATGAGGATTTAACTTTAGGATTAACTGTTGGGTGGCCTCCATTAAGGGTTTTTGAAGAGGTCACATCCAGAGTGTGGGGTTTAATTTCCACAGCCTTCCTAACCCTGAAAGGTCAGGCACCAGGGATCAGTTTAAAATGTCTGATGCTTCACAGTCACCTCTCTTGACGGTTGATGGGTGAAAATACTATTTAAGCACGGTAACTTAAAATGTATTTACATGGCCTTGCCTTTCAGCAGCGCAAATTATCCAATTCCCTATAGAAGTGCAGATCTAGCATTATAGAATGCAGTAGGAATAACTTTTAAATATCTATAACAACATATATTAAAGATGAACTCATGGTCAGAGGGAAAGCAAATCATAGATTTTTTGTAACTCACAGTGTGATGGTAGATGAAGCATGTCAATGAAGAATCGTTCCTGACCCGAGTCTCTGAACAGAGGCAGAGCGTCAGAGTTGAAAGCCAATACTTTCCCCTGTGGAAGATGGATGCTGAGGATTTGTACTGTACACTGCAGTGTAACAGTAATAGGAGAATAAGGCATTTATGTGTTATGTTTTCCGGTTGTGTGAGCATATGTGAACTTGACACACTAGAGCTGGTCTTTGCTGGCTTTTTTCAAGAACTGTGGAAAACTTGTTTAAACATTTGTAAGAGCAATATTGGTATATAAGAAGTTGGGGGATATATTTTCTCGTTTTAATACCTAGTCTACAGTAAATGTGATTCAACCCTATGAACTCATTCTTGCTGGACAGCCTAAGGCATATTTGTTATTATTTAAGTAATTATTTTTTCTCCAATCTGCCTCGATCTTTCTAACATGCTTTGATATATTTTGCACATTATTTGCCTTGGGTGTGTTTGCTGAAAATCTTACTTGCTCTTGATGACACATTCATTCATACACGTAATGGCAACTGCTTGGCAACTGGAAGGTCACCAGTTCAAGTCCCGGCAAGACCAAGTGCTACCGAGGTGTCCCTGAGCAAAGCACCGTTCCCTACACTGCTCCCCGGGCGCCGTTCAAAATGGCAGCACACTGCTCTTAACACTAGGATGGGTCAAATGCAGAGAAACAATTTCCCCACGAGGGATTAATAAAAGTCCATCTATCTTCTAATACTTTAAAGCATTACGCCAATCATATTGTTGAGGTTTGCCAATTTTCTTCAAATTATAAACATGTTACTTTCATTCCTGTCACCTCTTTCACACCAATCATTACACTTGAACTTAAGCAAAATGTCAGTCACGTAACTGCCTTAGGCCTAATCTTTAAGTATTTTTTCCCACCAGAAATATCTTGAAATCACATGTTAGCAACCTTAAACATAGCCTGATAGCTTGCAGGGGGTTGAATTCTAAACTAGTTATTACGCAACTGTACCACAGACTATATCTAAATACTTTGCTGTACTTTGCAGACAAAGACTCTATTGAGAAATTCTTTCAGTATTCTGAAAACCATTCATTTATTTCTACCTGGGTGTGAACGCAGCTCACTCCATTCAGATGAATAATATTCACTGTGCTGCAGAACAGAAAATTAAATGATTGTGTTATCTGGGATAGTCAGAGCTCCCAGACATGTCTCCATCTCAATCCTCGCTGTCTCCCTCGCCTGTCTCACCCGACTCTCAAACTGATTTACTCAAAATAATTGAGAAGTTAATGTGACAATTGTGAGACATGGAATGAAATAAAATGTTGGACAAATCATTCTTAAACATAAAACAGACGTATCATCACAAAGCATGAATCCATCTTCTGGCTTCCCTTTTTTTTCAATCAAGAAAGTAGCCAAGGAATTTAGAAAAAATATGACAAATGCAAATCAGGTTAATCGCTAGTCTTATGGCTCATTAGCTTAAATGCATCACCACCGTCATTTTCTGAACACAGTCTTGTGCAATGCATCACTTTTATTGAACGCATAATAATTCATTTTAAAATGACTAACCAGTAATTAAAGACGTATTTAGTTGTGGAAAATAAAAGCATGTTATGTTTAACTGTTCACTTTTAAGACAAATTAAAGATAAATGTGAGGTTTTAAATGTTCAGAGTACACTTATTTTACATTTTGAATAATTTGTCTTTAATTGTTTATCATTTACACATGCAGAGATATTATCTGCATCTTCTTCCATGATGGGAAGGGCTAAGCTTTAATAATTGCCTCTCCCATTAAGACATGTCAGCCTCATCGTATGTTTCAAAGCTTGAGAGAATAGCCCCTCCTGCACAGTGGATGTCAGGAGCACTATACATATGCATTCATTAAAACTCTCACCCTAGAGAGCGTAACAAGGGCAGTGTGAAATGAAGAACTATGGTGTGTGAGTTCATTTGATACCTTCCGTAATGAGAAACATATTACGCCTCTTTCACAATGCGGTCTCTTGTGTGAGATTTTTCCTAATACCCACTAATGAACTGTGGTTGTCAAAACCCACAATCACTGTCAGCAGAGAGGAAAGTACCCAACAGGGACTCACCCTATCAAATTATCTCAAATAATGTATGTGTGCTGCACCTTTTACAAACCCCTTTTAAACACTATGTAAAGGAGCATATGCTGGACATTGCTGGTCTCAGATGGGCTATACATTATTAAGTGTGAAGTCTATATTATACATAATATTTTAGTTTGCATTGGGGAGGGGGGTAAAGGTTTTTTGTGGGCACCAGGGAGCGTAAAATGACATTAAATGAGAAATGATATGGGATTTAAATGTGTCCCCTCTGTGGCATTACATTAATCTATTCCTAGCTGTCAGTGTTTAAGAAAGTGGATGGTTTTTTTGTAGGGATCATGCACTGCTGATCAATTCTTAATTTATGTGACTCTCATACACTCCCACATACTCACACTGCTGACCAGTGGGAGTAACCCAGGGTTCAGTCACAAAAACAGCAGGGATCGAACCTCCGCCCTTTCTCCTGAGCTACACTCTTTATCTCGCTCCCATGACATTCTATAGCAGCCCCTGTGATCAATGACAAACTGTAGACGCAACACTTTCGGATCTTGACCCAGATGAGAAAGGGAACATTAAACCTAAAAGTGTGATTGAGAAGAAAAACTGAACATTATTCAGTGCACTGAAGAACCAATCTTCAACAATGGTACATTTGTAATCTGAAGCATTCAAGTCAATGTTAAAAGATGAAAGGGAGGGAAAGAGTGCGGGAAATAGATAGATAGGGAATGATGTGCAACAATATTCCCTTTTGGTTCTTATTAACAGGTCTCCAAGGGAATGTGTCCTGTGGACAATCCAATTAAAGGATCATTTGTTGACATCATGCAATACAGGGTTGTGAACTAAATGCAGTTGTAGCTTTTTCCAATAATGCAAAACAGGAACAGATGAACTGTGTAAATAACTTTTTTTTTGCATCCAATGGTTTAATAATAATTTACATTCAGTCCATGCTCCACATACAGTACGTGTTTATCCAGCTTCTGCACATCTATTTGCTTTCTATATCCTTCTCTCCTCATTGTTCTCCCAACAGGGGGGTGGGGGTGCAACAATGCATACACATTTGTCATCACAAGCAATAGTGATCGGCAGCCTTGACTATCCTTTATTACCCATGAAATTCAACGAGTGAAGCATAAAATTGAAATGAAGAGCTGATCTGTATGGATCATTTCCTTATTCCACATCTCTGCATTAATTCTAATTATGCCCAAGCTGTCCCCACTTTCCTTCTAGGAGAGGTTTCTGTGTCAGGGTTCCTGTCAGAGCTGCCTCTCCATGATGAAGTAGCAGAGAGAGCAGATATTCCTCACTGCCAGAGATAGGCTTCACACACATCTGGAGGCCTATTTATCAGACGGTGCCACCACTGGCGCAGAAAGACACACATAGTTGCACCTGAACGTGCTCAGAGCAGCACACAAACAAATGCTACAATGTGTATACTTCATGTGCAATTACCATATTACACATGCTGTTATTCACTGCTGTTTGGAGTTGACATACGTACACATCGAGTATTTACACATTCACACTGAAGCCATTAATTCTGGAGCTAATTCAATCTTAAGAAAGCTGCAGGTTATCTGGTGCCGAGTGGCAAGTATTTATGAACATCCGAGAATGTTTAATTACCAGTCCAGTTTGTAATATTGGGAAGCTGCAACCTTGCATGTTTCTGAATGATGATGTTGTTGTTCAGTGAATCAGCTTGCTGTGTTGAGGTTGGTGTTAGAAAGACATATTTTTTGGGGGGGAGACGTACAAATCTATATTGTAGTAATTATAGTATTTACGCAGGATTATAGGAAATGTTCTACAGTATGTTGTTGTTTGTGTACTATACATATAGATAATAATGCGTGTGTCAAGCTCAACATACTTTATAATGTAGGGAACCACTTATTCAAAGCCTTTATAGTGCCTGGTTACTGAAAAAATAGCTGGTAATTATTGCCCTCTCGATCTTAGACAGTTAATAAAAACAAAGTATTTGAATTAGTCACTACTGTCTCACTGCTGGTTTAAAAAAACTAAACAATATTTCCTTAATATCCTTATCTTCTTTTTCCTTTTTGAATGTATTCGCTCCCTGTATTTCTCTAACATTATCTCATAAACATTTAATTTCCGCCTCTCCAGGCTTAGCTGGCAGGACAGTCCCACACAAAGTCAAATTCTATGGCCCACTGCTTCACAGACAAATGCCTAGAATTAGCATCTGAATATGCATTGTGACCCAATCTCCCACACCAGCAGATTTTAATTTAAATATATACACCCTTACTGGAAGTCTCAGCTGGCTCACTCAAATGAGACCAGAGTGCCTTTTATGTTAAGTCTACATATTTTCATTGCAGAGTTGCTCAAGGTTACAATAGGCCATTTATGAAACTGTAATGGATTTTCTAGTAGATACATTCTGCGATGAAATTGCAGTTTGAGCGGGTAGCTGAAGTGTCTAAAGGATGATTTGTTTTATGAGGCTGCATTATTGCACAACCTAACATTATTGGACGTTACTTTTCCAAATGTGCAGTCAGAATTTATTATATTTCATAGATTTTGGACAACATGTTTTCAGTCAACTCAACCTTTACGGTGGTCATACCAAAAAAATGTATACCATGATAAATGTATTTGTTCTTAAGTGTCTAAGTACCACAAACACAGCATTTATTTAGGCATTAAAGTATATACAGGTATTTACTAGCATAACATATTGTCCACTGTCACAAACAGCCTTTGTAAAGCAATATAGGATACATTGGATATACTTGTGAAAAAAAAATCAACACATATTGATATGATTAATATATTCACCATTACTATTACAGTATTTTTCTGTTTGAGTTAATCAAACATTTCATTAAAAATAAATGTAGCTAATAGAAAAGCAATTTTTGGAGACCCATTCAATTTGGGTATCAGAGAGTATGTTGCAACAATGACTATTGGTGTTGTGAGAAAATGTTATTTCACAAAAATAATTGTTATTTAAAAAAATGTGTGGCTAAAATCAGATGTTGGAGTGAAAGAAATCCTAACTTTTGGGTCAAGGTCCAACATCATTGGATATTATAATTAGTTCAAATTCCACATTCATTGGAAAACAACTACATTCCATTAGAAATGCTAACCATCAGGTCCAAGCTCTGATGACATCATCAGGGACATTTTGACAAACATACTAAAAACTGGGGGGCTCCTTAAAACTATTAAACTGTGTGAAATGGGTGAAGATTTATTTTTTGCTAAACTTTAAATGTGATCAACAAAGTTCTTTATTGTCAAAAAGTAACAAAGAATACCACAAATATGACAAAAGCAGGCATCAGTTTCTTTCAGTTTTCTAAAAATAAATAGTGCTGTTTAGCTCCTAATCGTGATGCACCATCAATCAACCTCCAGTTTCCATTTGTTGACATTTAAAAATATATTGCAGGAAACAAGCAATCGAGCAAGTGTGTCAATCACTGGTGGGCTAAGGCTGGGTACTTCGACAGACCAGCCTCCGTCCTGAACTGAAACTGAGCCAGAAACACCATTCCCAGGATCTCGAGCAGCTGCCTGGAACAAAGGGGGTTTAAAGATAACATACCTAGTAATGTGCTGTGCTGGACTTAAAAGGGATCATCAATACTTAAAGGTCCCATGTCATGCTTTTCCGGTTATTACCCGTCCCCTTATGTGTTATGTAGCTTTTTCTGCATGTAAATGATCTGCAAAGTCACAAACCCTCAAAGTACACCTTGTAGCGAGTAAAACTCTAACACAGAAAAGACGTGTCTATGCTGCCCCAGAACACCTCGTTGAAGATTTTCTTTTTCCATTTTTTTCTTCCTGGAACCAAGTGACGTAACGACGATCCAAATGGACCAATTGGTCCAAATGGACCAATCCGCGGAGCTCCTCACACACACACTCAGCCAGCCTTATTTTTCTCAGCTGCAGCTCCATGGATTTCTCAGCCTGGACTCAGCCTGAGACAGCGGGACACGGCGAGGCCCGGCCCGGGCCCGGTCCGAGCACACACACAGACCCACAGCCAGGCTGCGGGTGTGTGTGTGTGCTCCGGCCGAGCTCGGGCCGGGCCTCGCCGTGTCCCGCCGTCCCGCAGAACCCACGCAGCAACCAGGAAACAACACCAGCAAGCCAGCTCACACTGTCCGCTCCAGCAGCGAGCCCCGCAACGTCCCGCCAACACGGCACCTAGACCCCATGCAGCATTCTCATCTTTATTTCATTGCTGGTGTCATTTTCTGGTTGCTAACGCCATTGTAACACATAATCACTGATGTTCCCCTGTAACGGTGGTTGACTAATCAGAACAGAGTGGGCGAGCTGACCAATCAGAGCACAGTGGGCTCACAGGGAGGGGGGGGGCAGGAGCTCCAACAAGCCGTGTAGGACAGAGAGTGAATACACATAATATACAGAGATGCTGTATGAGAAACCAATGTGAGTTTGGAAAATTGCACAATATAAATCTATTACTGTATACCTCAACAATGGAATTATGATCAGTAGAAATGGCCATGACATGGGAACTTTAAAAATAAATCCTGTTTCGTAGGAATCCTCGGAAGCTTCAGCTAATGCATAAAGATAAGAGGTCATTCTGTTACTCAGAGAGGCCATAGAGATTTAGTTTGTATCTCCTTCAAAATTAGAAAGTGCATATGTTTCTAAGAGATTAACCGGGATATTAAGTAAAGAATTTACAATGGCTATATTTTATTGAGATCAATATATTATATTTAGCTTAATGTCGCTATTACATGATCTCTTAGTAACAGTTAATGCATGTGCATTGAGAGATGCACAGCCAATACAGCACAATTTACATTTTCGGGCTTTTTAATTCAGGTCAGATTTAAATAATCAACATGGTAATTGGCTATAATATGCACATTTCCGGCATTTAATTATAACATAGTTTAATGTTATAGCAAGTTACAGAGAGAGCAGGAGCAAGAGCAGTGAAGGAGAGCGATAGAACAATAGAAAAGCCACAGGAGGTTATGTGAGGTTATATAACATCTTCAACTACAGTTAATCACTTCCTGTGTGGGGAGAGATCATCAGACCCTGACCACTGGTTCCGTGCTCCACACTAAAATGAAATTTGGACTAATGCTATGTGTTTAAAGAGGCTCTTTTGGGTTTTCCCTTCTTATAGGTTATGTGCATGTAAATGCTCTGCGAAGGCTCAAATCCCAAAGTTCCGTTCAGAGGGAGTTTCTCTCCAACACACTCCCCCCCCCCCCCCCCCCCCCCCACACCTGAAATGCCTCCATTGGACTTCTGTAGCATAATTACAAAAAACTATGTCACACTTTCACTTTTATTGGCTAGCGCTCCAACACATTGTACGTGATAGGCTAAGTGACATTTCAAACACATCCCTAAGCGGTGACCATTCACAACAGAGCTAACCAATACAAGCAGACTGGGCCCTTGTTTAGAACAGAGAGTGTAAAAGGCAGAGGCAGAATGAGAAAAGACATTTTTGAACATTCAAGCTTCTAAACATATGACGGCAGATGTACAAAATACAAATACGAACCTGAAAATAATCACAATATGTCCTCTTAAAATGAGGACACCATGATTCACTTCCATTTTCAGATTTTGGCTGATAAAACATGTATTGCTGCATTCAAACACATTTTGTTGGTAACACAAATAAACTCACAAAGCCTCCTGATCATATAACATATAACAAAACTGACAAAAGGTTTTACTATTGCAATGTATGTGTTACTAACAGTGTTTAAAGTAACTAATGACCATGTAATATGCAGGCATTTTTTAGAGGCATATTATGTTTGTGCACTCACTCTCTTTTCTACCTTATGGCATTGTGGGATCTCTCTCTGTTCGCTCTGTTTTCCTCACAAGGTCACAATCATCACAATCATTAACCCAGTGAACTGTTGACCTGAAAGAGTATGTGCAATTAATTTGGCCCTCTTCAAAATTATCTGGCAAATTAGCTCTGCCAAAGTCAGAACAAGGCAATTAACTCAATCGCCCGAGAAATCCAATCAGGTTCTCATCTCCATGATTAAAACACAGACCTCCACCAAACTCATGTGGGTTTATTTTTAGGTTGTTTCCTTTCTTTTTGTGTCATATGTTTCTCTTCATCATATCAGTCTAATGTGTTTCTCATTGGCTTGGTCCACCTACTACACTTTTACAGTATTGTAGTTTTGTATTTAATCAACATTTTGTATATCCATGGAAACTAAACTATTTACAGGATGTTTTAAAACACTTTAAAAACATTAAGGACAAACATGAAACTGGCAAAACATAGCTTTAAGAAGATAAAAACATCACATACTGTGATACAAATGTACTATAAAGGGGTTAAAAATCAAAGATATTCACTTGAAGGTTTATCCTGCCTTTGCAATAAAATGTTCATCATTTTTCTTTTAATTTCCTTCTCTCTTTAATGACTAATTCAGCAAAACCCTTTCAACTGTGCCACCTTGCCCTTTATTCCTTATTAAAGGCATTCATTCCCTTTAACCTTCAATCACTCCGTCACCTTTTACATTTCTCTCTCTTTCAGCCTCTCATTTCTCTCCTCATATTAACTCCTTTTTCTCCCTTTCATTTCCTTGTCTGAGTGTAAGAAGAATCATGGCTCTGTTCTTTGCAATCCATCAGACTGCTTCCTCTCAGCTCCTTCCATCCAGAACTCTATTCTTTTCTCCTTTTCATTCATTTATGAGCCGAGTTGACTCTCTTGAACTCTACTAACTCCAGCAGCTGATCTATGAGACACAGGTTGATAAAGGGTGGCCTCCTGTAAAGTACCCCTTGACTGTGATTGGCCTTCAGATGCACTGTGAGGTCTATTGCAACAAATTAAAACGAGAGATTGACAAACTATTTACAAATGATGTATACAAAAAAAACAGAGCTGTTAAAAGCTGTAAGGATCATTGTGCAAAGGTCTTATGTCGGTTAACAACTTTACATGCAGCTTCACTACCAATCTTTACTGCAAAGAAAAACACTGTGTAGACTTTGTAGAAACAACAATTTTAAGGCCATCTTGTTTGGCTAAGTAATACTTTAAATTAATATTCACATACAGATGGCTAAAAGTTAAAAGCCAAGATCCAATAACCAATAAATAATAATACAATAAAATAAACTTAAATATAGAATTTTGAGAACATTTCTTTACATTATCATTAAATCAAATCATCAAATTCTTACGGCCACTATAGAGTTATGTCCCTCGACCAAACAATTTACATTGATGAGATAAAATACGTTTGGGATATCAATCCTTTTTTTTTATAGAAAATCTATTTTTTTGAAGTTCTTATAGTCAAAAACAGGACTATTGGTGTTGAAGGGTCCAACTTTTATCCTCTATCTTGCCCTTAACTGCCTGCCCTGAAAAGTAAGGAAACCCTTAGGCCATAACATCAAAGCATCATTTAAAACAATACCTCTATAAAGTATGTCCTCGGGCCTTAGAGGCACCAACACATCACAAAACATAACCATCTATTCATTCCCATTTGAAGTTTTGCCCAAACATTCAGGTACTGTTCAGGCAATCTGCAAGTTCCTGGACCAATACGTCTTCAGCTGTAGGCTGTGTGTTATATGTCATTGCCCCAGAGAATGTCAATGTCATAGAATTTCTGATCTGGTTGACCTATCTTTAGCTGCTTGGCACTGACAATAATTTGTCAGGGCCATCCAAAATGTCTCAACAAATCACTGATGTAAAAATAAAAAAGATTTAGATTAAATGATCTAATAATTCACACAAAATAGCAATTTAGGGCCATACACAAACAACAGTGCATATTATGGTATAATAACAATAAAGACATGTGAGCCATACCACATCAATTGCTTAATTAAAAGCAAAAACAATTATCAAAAGACTTGTATTAATTACCAAACCACAACACACAGCCTTTTAAAACTCAAACCTTTTTTGATTAACATAGTGATAACTGACATACAGTATGCAACCAGCTTGGCAGATATGTGCCATCTAATGAGAGAAATGGCATTTTTTCGATTTAGCAAGGGCAGGGAAGTCGGGAGTATACGTTGTCAAGGCAATACGCATACAGTGATGCAGATGCTGGTCAGTGAGGGATGCGCGATTATTAGTTTTTATGGCATTCATGTGTGAGAAAGCCGATTTGCACGTGTAAGTCGAGCCAAACATTGTGAGGACAAAAAGTGCAAGACCCCTTGAATGAGGGAATTTCTCGTGGCTGACTTCATGAGTCCAGAACTTTTCAGAACCTGCCAGCTGAAATGACTGTCGCAGGTCATCTGATGACTGAATGTCAATGAGTTTGAGTTGTAAAGACGCCTCATTTAATGTCACAATCAGCTCCTTTGCTTTCAGTGCAAACTCCCCCTCTACATCTCTTCTACAGACTGAAATGTTCAAACCTCGCGGCAAAGTTGGTTTTCAATGCGTCCATAAATCCAGTCATCACCTCGGTGATTTGTAAACCTGCAGTGTGCAGTGTTGGAAAATGGAGCATTTTGCCTGGACATAAATCCGTAGAAAAAAGTGTGTGCTTTTTTTGAAACGCATGGAGTCTCTCCACAAGTTGTGTGACCATTTTATCTCTGCCCTGCAGCTCCAAATTGAGTTGGTTCAGATGTTGGAAAATGTCGCTCAAAAAGCAAACGGCAGCGTAAAACTCATCATTCTCTATCAGACACAGAAAGGCGTTGGCTTTTTTATGTTTTGAATTGCAGAGAAACGCCATGATCTCCTCCTTAAGTTCACAAAATCGTTTCAAGACGTTTCCTTTGCTTAGCCGTCTAATGTCACTGTGCATGAGCAAATCATTATATTGAGCTGACATGTCTGACAACATCTGGCGGAAAAGGCGGTGCTGTAAACTGGAGTTACAACGAATAAAGTTAATAATCGCCATGACAGAGTCCATTGTGTTTTTTAACTCACCACTTAGTTTTGCGCACAGGAGGCTTTGGTGGATGAGGCAATGAAGCGATCTCAGCTGTGGAGCCACATCTGCCAGCCTAGCGGACAGTCCCTGTGTTCGGCCCGACATCGCAGGTGCCCCATCCGTTACAAGCATGTTAATACGATCCAATCCCAACTTGTGCTCCTTGAAAAACGAAACCACTTTGTGGAACATCACCTCACCGGTCGTGTGTCCATCCAAAGGAATTAATCCAAGTAGATCCTCCCGAAAGCACTCACCATCAAAAAATCTAACATAGAGGCACAGCTGTGCAACATCGCTGCTGTCAGTGGATTCATCAATAGCTAGCGACATAACCTCCGCCTTTCTCAGTTTGTCCAAGAGAATCTCAAAAACGTCCGATGCAAGGGTCTCCACTCTCCTTGATGTTGACGTGTCAGAAATCGGAATGTTCTTAATTGAGTCAATAACGCTTTTTCGGATTTTCTCATCTGCAACCACTTCCTCAATTGATGCAAGCATACACTCTTTGACTGTCTCTGCGTCCGTAAAAGGCCTTTTATTTTTGCCTAATATCCAGGCCACTCGTAGGGATGCTGCGGTAGCTCTCTCTTGGTCAGTGCAAGCCCGAAACAGGGAGCTACGTCTTTGGTCATAGCACGAAGTTAGCCCCAAAATCTTCTGGCGGCGAGCATCAGAGCCCGCTGGAAAAGTGACGTCAAAGTTGGCGTGAGCTGTCTTAAAATGCCTTCTCAAGTTGTACTCTTTACACACCGATAAACACTCATTGCAGATTAAACACACGGGCCTCCCACTGACATTTACAAACAAGTACTTCTCTTTCCACTCGCTGTTGAATTGCCGGTTTTCGGTGTCAACCTTTCGTTTTTTTAACGTAGAAAGAGACATTTTGATATCCAACTATGCTGACCAGGTTTGATGAATCGTACCATTGGCGCGAAACCGTCGAAGGTGCGCGAGCTTGTAGTGAAGGGCAGCGCGAGCCGCGAGGACGCGCGCGCTGAGACGCAATAAATGACAGGAGTTGTCACTACAGTAGCTAGTAGGTGGGTTTGAAACCCGAGCCCGCCAAAGTTTTCAGGCAATGTCTTCCCCTCTATCTCTCAATTTAACACCCTCTCTGGAATAAAGGCACTCTGGCCCAAAAAAAGAAAAATTTAAAAAGAATTAAAAAAAAAATTAAACTTTTTTTTAAAAATTAAACTTTTTAACATTAAATAAAAATCCAGTTAATATCACCCGGGGGCCGGATTTGGCCCGCGGGCCGCCAATTGAATAGCCCTGGTCTACTCTGTCTAATGACAACCATATAGTTCTTCCAGCGAAAAAAATAGGGCTCCAGTGAAAGAGCAGAGTGCCCCTCTTCAAGGTCAACATTATCACATGAGGGCTTGAGATAGAGCCAAAAGTGGAAACCCGACATCATTGGGGGGAATTATTTGTGCCCCGAGCAGACAATGCAGTGGGTCTGGGACTATCTATGAGGCAAAGCTCATCTCTGACTGACTCTGAGCAATTTTAAAGCAAAATATCTCACAAGACCAGCTATATTCATAAACTACTACAAGGGAGATCAAAACCATACAAAATAACTCTTTGGTCCCAAATCTACCATGTAGCTTCTAAAGAATCATCTCTAAAGAGTATATTGCCTTTGCCAGTTCGTCCTTGATCCGTCTAATTGCTATTGCATATTTATTCAACATTTATCTCCATAATAAACTGTGAAGCTGACCGTTGAGCGGCCCAACCAAGCAAGGAGGCAGAGGCAGAGAATTCAAATATAACCCGGTGTGGGCATTTATTCATCGCTGTGGTACATGATACAGCCTCAATATTGCTGCCCAGGTGAACACAGTCACCAGCCACAAGGATCTCACACACACTACCTGTTCACTGACAGGGAAAACAGAGCCTAAATACACACACACTAATCAGGCCAATAAGAGAGGGGGGAGGAGACTACACAGGGCACCAGGTGAACACAATCACCAGCCACAGACAAAACGGGAGGGGGAACACTTTCAAACTAAACCACATGTGCAATATTACAAGGCCGAAGCCGTCAATTCACAGTGACGAAGTTACGTTCGTCACATAAACGCGATGTCTTTTGGTTTTGGTGACGTAATGTGAAGATGCAACCTTATGACAAATCTCGTTTTGCCAGTGAATGAGTCTCAGATCCCATTTACACGCAAACGCAAACACATACGAAACGCAAATGAACCGAATACGATATCAAAAAAGTCTTCCGTTCACACGAGACCGCTCGGGAGCGCTGGAGACGCTGTAGTACATATGCCGGGCCTGTAATTGGCGCTGTACTTTCGCCACAAAATACACCAAAAGCAGCGAAGAAGACCCCCGAGCATGGTTGCCATGGTTGCCATGGTTGCCATGGTTGCCCTTCTGTTTATGCCCCGCGGTGGATTTAGCAACATGTAGTTCATGTAATTCTCCATGTCCACTTGTTGCTGATGGTTGTGGTAGAGGAGCTGTAGGTTTTGCACTAACATCTGTAGCATGGTCAGTAGCAGTAGCAGTAGCTACTGACAGTAGCTACTGAACATGCTACAGCAGTGAGCAGCAGAGGTGGGGAGAGGTGGGGCTATGGCTTCATCGTTATCAGGAAATTATCGTATAGGGCGTACACACTGAGCCGTTTGCCCCCCCAGAGCGTTCCGTTTGCAGATCTATCCACCTTGGGACCCGTTATCGTTGCGTGGTCCGTTTCCGCGTTTCCGTTACGGCCTCATGTGAACGAGGCTATACAAAAGAGAAAAGTAGCGGATACAACCTTTACGTTCTCTTGTAAACAGCACATCACTGATGTTGTTGGATTGGGCACCCTTTGGAGTGGTTGAAGGTTCGAGCCCGCTCCGCGCCGTTCGTTTGATGAGTGGTCTGCTATAAAAGCAAGGACTCAGACACAGAGATATGAGGTTAACAATAATCTGATTTAATGGTAAAAACAACAGTACAATATAACGAAGTACTTCGGGCCCTGGTTCTGCTACCGTGCGATATACGTATCGGGACAGTCAGACAGAACAGGGGCCCCGAGTGTACAGAACTCACAATATTTATACACACAAACGGGGAGGAGTTGTGTGGGAGGAGTTGTGTCAGTTGCTCCTCCCTAGGTGTTTATCTACTGGTGGATTCACTCCTGGGCGAGCCCTAGGCAGCGAATCAGAGTGAGTCAGCCATAGTGTGGGAGGTTTGGATCTACTGCGCCGCTGATAAGTCCCAGGCCATCTTCATGGCAGCCATGGGGTAAACAATTCATGGGGTGAACATGGGGTGAACGTACCAATCTTTATCTTCGTTTATCTTCGGCACCTGGCAGTACTGTCTCTGTATACTCTAAGTCTCTGCACAGTCTCAATGTTGTCAGTTTAAGTACTTTCCCAAGCAACCCCTCCCCACGCTCCTGTCCAGCCCATTAAAACCCGGGGGGGCGACTGGGTCCTATACATTCCTAAGTCACGCACACACAATGAGCACAGCAAGCAAATAATGCCACAATGAGAACATTTGCCCTAGTTTCATAAGCATACATTTTACACAGACTATTGGCGCCTAAGATATGTCGGGCCAAGGTTATAATTATTGAAACAGGTTATACAGGTTAAAACTCTAGTCCAATGGGCAGGTTTAGTGATTTTTCTGGATTACTTTCTAGAACAAAACCTGGGACAGGTCTTAACCATGTTCCACACTTGAGGCTCTGTATTGTTTCGTTCATTTTACTGTTCAGTTGAACTCCCAGTCAGTTGAGAGCGAACATGCAGGGACTCATCGAGTAAGTTATTTAAGTCATGCATTCGAAAATTGTATCTTCACCCAATAAATTCTCAACTCGCTGGTGTATACTTTATGAAACGAGATCCGGTCAAGCACTGTGAGGGAACAGAGCATGCTCAGTGATTTGCTCACTGAACATGCAAAGTGAGCCCTGGCTGCTTGAGTCGCTCAAGCCTGTCTATCTCACACTAAGCCTCCCTCTTATTTCTTGAATTTTCCAAGTAGAAATATTACCAAATATTTTTGTTTAAACGTTATGAGATGCAAAAACATATGTGTTGTACATAAGAGGTTCAGCTTTCAGTTTGCTTACGGGATCTTTAATCTAAAATAAATATATGTTCTTGTTTTACTCAGTAGGGATCTAAACCTAACGTTCAGCTGAGTTTCCGGTCAGTGAGCGGGATTTTGTGCAGTTGTAGCTCCAGTCAAGCACTGCATGATTTGGTGAATGAATATGTTTGAAAATATTTTTAATGAAATGATTGAGGCTTGATGTTTACTAACACAATGAGTGGCCTCTGGCCTGGCTTACAACTGGAGATTTTAAAGGCACTAGTTAGATACAAATGAAAATACTTTATACTAATACTTAACTCTAACACAATTTAAAAAATGCAATCTTAACTTCATCCACAGGGCACATTCAACAAAACGAATCAACTGTATGTGTTTTATGTTACATTTCATACAGTATTTGTACTCCAATCATGATAGTATGCAATCTTAGGCATGCTAAACACACATGTATAGTCCTAATGCACATGCAGCTGTACATTTTTGATTTGCTTGCTCAAACAAAAACATCTTTAATTTAGAAATTATTTTTACAATTTCGTTGGAATAACATATTTTAGTAATGCCAATTAAAACAGAAAATTCACTCAGTTTTATGGATAAAGATTGATTGATGATTTGTATGCAGGGTCTCTTCCTCAACTCTTCATATGAAAGGTACACACAGAACAAAGAGAAGAGAGAGACTCCCAAAATAGGGCTGTTTTATAACAAACAGCATGCAACAGTGGACATGACAGCTCTCCACTCCTACCTCCCCTTCAGCCATACGTTAACTAACGGTGAAGACTGTATCCGGAAAGCTGTCATCAGCCATCACAAACCAAATCCCTGCCCACATGTCTCCTTTGAGTTCCAATGACTGCATATCATTTCACAAGACAACACTTTCAAGATGTATTGTCATTTACTCTGAGTTATGAACAATGTTAGTATTCATCCACGAGAGAGATAGTCCCCAAGCCTGTGTTTCAATAGCGTGCATCATTTATCAATCTCAGCCAAGACACTGGCCTATTATTGTTATGCCTACCATCATCAAGACCCATAGTGAATATAAAATTGAATAATAAAAGATTCTGTTTTCTATTGAGTATCACAAAAGAATAGCTGCAGCTGTGTCCTTGATTGTGCTTGACTAGAAAGATAATTGAATATGAATAGTCATATTCAATGGATTCACTCAAAGCACGCTTGCTAAATCCTACTTGTCGTGATGCACATTTAAATTAGTAAAAACCCCAAAAGATGAAGTTGCCATAAACCTGCAGTGTGATTTAGCTTGGTAATCCGTGTGCGTGGATTGATTATTTTTACTGTGCCTTTGTTATTTTTTGTGAATACAATGAGGGGTGATTATAGAAAAGGGTTGCACAGCTTTTGAAAACCTTTTGAAAACCTTTAACCTTCATCAGGCAAAACATTAATATATCATTCTCACAGCAGCCACAGAAGGTGAAAGGCACCCCTAACTGCATTGCCAAGCAAATAGCATTAGGTGTTCCTATGCTATTTGCAAATATTTAAATCACATAACATGCATATACATATGTTTGGCGCAATATGAAGATGGTTTGATTTCCCTACATATCACAATAAAGCAAATCAATTTCCAAATTGTGCCACAATATGTTAATATAGTAATGGTGAATTTTCCACTCATATTGTTTTATTTAGATTTTGTCAGTATCTCTCTTTCGGGTTTTAGTTTTTCATGCAGCTCTGACACATTCAGTATGCTGTCCGAAGATCTCGCACATACAGTGGGCCTGGAAAATTACAGTGCATAACAAACATGATAGTCCACACCTAAATCTAAAACACCTATCTAAACACAAATAAATCACTCGGCTGGGAGCAAATGTTTCTCTTGTTACTGGGAGCTTATAAATGTCCTGCTGAGCTAACCCCTAACCCTAACTCTATTTTATTCATAACAGGGTGACATTTTTCCAGACAGTTAACATTCCCCTGGCGTATTGGTGTTGAGATTTGGACATTTAATAGTAGCCCTGAATATTAAAGACATTACCAGTGTTAAAAGGCAAACAAATGGGGAAATGGATTTAGCAAATGCCTGAGTCTTTTAAAAGAGGTTTTGCAAGCCTGACATCATTTATTATAATCTATTTTAAAACAGAAAAAATATGAAACTTGACACTTGGGGAAAACAGTGTGAATAGCAAGGTACTTTATGGAGAGTAACAATAACTAACCAGCTGGCAGTTCAATTTGACCCAGACTGATGTGTCCCACGGAGCAGAAGGTGTCACAAACCCTTCTGTGCAAGCAGAACAGAGTAGCAATAATGCCACACGATCATTCTCTAACCAGGGTCTCGTGGAGTTCATCTGCATAATTTTATGCGGAAAGAAATAGCTTACATGGATCATCCCAGACAAGTGCTAGTAGAAGGTAGAAACAAAATGTCATCCCAGGACTAATATCAAAGTGGCCAGGTGTGTACTGGCAACCCTGTTCTACTTTACCTTATTCTGAAAGCCGCTTATTACGTTTTCTTTGTTTTAGAATTGCTGAATAGTTTCTGACCTTGCTGATAAGAATTACATTCAATTGTATATTCATTTTATAATTAAAATGTCCATATTATTATAGTTTGAATGTATGTATTATATCTCCCAATAGTGGAGAAATAATACAGCAAAGGTAATCAAAATGTAATCTGTGCTGCCTTGGAGATGTGTTTTGAATGAGGAAATGTGTCCTTATACCCAGAAAATCAGTCTGGGTTCTGCCATGAGATATTGTATAAGTTTACAACCTATCAATTCTTAAGAAATGTTTTATAAACATTACAACCAAGCATTGTGGCTTCGAACAGAAATCATGAGCTAATGGCCACTAAGAAGTCGTGTCACTTCAGTAACAATGTTGAACCCTCACCGAGGTTTCTGAAATGTTTTCCCATGCGTTGACATTTTCAGTTCACCTTTTCTGCATTCACATACATTCACATACAGGGATATCGCTGTTTCTTTTCCAAACACTCAGGGCCACTGAGTGACCTAACACCAAAAAGGACATCCAATAAAAGCATTCTGTTGTTGGCACATTGGAAGCATCTTCACTTAAGGGTCATAAAGATATAAGATTGCCCTAGTACATTACTAAAGGTTGTATGATGCTTTATTTGAGGATAAGGCTGCTGATAGAAAAAGCTGACTGGACTGACATGGCTGACTTCACGCTTTCCTTTTTCAAGGTCTAATCTGAGTTCAGGCGTTGCCTTTCATAGGATGCAGAAAAGCTGATCATCTGAATCACAGAAGTTAACTCCTTTCCTAGGGAAAAGTACAAAGCCCTGATTTATAACATAAAGCAACTCCTGTATTGCTTTTTACCAGTGGCACTCAGCATGTAGCAGGTTTTTCCCCCTTATAGTGACACTTTGAATCTATTGGTAGTGTCAGTTTGACCTTCTGTGCCCTCTTCACAGAGAGAATGACCAGTTGCAACAGGACTGAAAATGTCACTCCTGTCAGTCCTGGGCTCTGACCACTCAAGTTGGCTTGTACACTAATTTGATCATACAGAAGGGTGATCCTAAACAGAAGCGAAGACTGCAATCACTGTTATGTCCATACAATGGGTTGTTTGGAGTTGTAACAGGACTACTTATCAAAATGCAACACCAAAAGCTGCAAAAGATACGACTTGGTAACAAAAGCCTTTATTAGCCAAATCAAAGGACATTTGAAGCATTGTGACTTTGAACTCAAGAACAGAAAACCTAGTCAATGCCAAGGTATAAAAGTAAGCATTGTTTCTACGACCAAAGGGTTTTAGATTTGTGTTACAGCATTGCCAGGCCTACACGTGTTTCTTTGCTGACAGGATATCATTGCTGCAGAGTTAACATGACTCAGGTTGGTACAGCATGTTCTATGACTTGCTACAGACATACCACCTCTGAGTGTTTGACTGCAGGGAGAGTCAATGAGAGACTCCACCATTCTCCTCCACCGTACGTCTGCATCACTAATGAAGTAAACCAAGAAGACTAGGGCACGACTCGCGGAGAAAGATTAAGAAAGAAGACAAAAAGCCTCTTCTGAGGGAGAAATCTTACTCTTGTTCAATCTGCCCACATTACCTTGCACTGTTATCCGATACAAAGAGACACACAATGTGGTCAGTGTTAATGTGGTAGTGTAGAGAGAAAGAGAGTAAGCACAGCAGCCTGTGAAAGAGGTGGGTGAGAGGGGTTGTGATTGAGCCACTGAAGCGATTGTCTCCCAAACAATCCTGATTAAAAACTGATGAATCAAGTACCATCTTCAACCAGGCGTAAAGGGCATCCATATTAAATTCAATGTTAATGACAAGATTGTCTCAAGTGCTTCTTACACAATAGCAAGAGACTTACTCTTGCATAGAGTGCATTGGTGTTCATATCATTGTAGAGGTCCTATTGCAACAATTCTTATGAATTTCGATATCCACTGTTCTTTTCTAAGTTTGTTTCTTACTACATACAGGTTTACCAAGATTATACTTCCTGCTTTATTAACTCGTCAAGTTAAGTGTCCCCCAATGATTGTTTGTTTTTGAACATAAACTATTATACACTATCTACTTACGAATAAGAATTACCTTTTTCATAACATTAGAATTGGTGAAATTCAATTAATTTGTATTCCTATGATATAGGAACGTCAGTTCTCGAACACCAACTTGAAGTCCTTAAGCATAAGCAACCTTCTGAAAGAATTTTAGATAACAATATAAAAAAAAACTGGTCTGGGGAACTGCTGTGAAAAGTAAGATGGAGAAACTCACACAAACTCAAATATATCTCACACTATCTCAAATATATCTCACACTACTTTATTCATGTCAGAGAAGTTTAGTACTGGAGAGGGGGACCATGGTGGTAGGTACTTAAGCAACTCAGACACATCTTAAAATCTATTTAGTATTTTGCTCTAATAAACAGACCTATTTTGGAACCTTAGGGACATTGTGTTCATCTGTGAGCATGACGGTCTGTATGTGTGTGTGTGTTTGTGTTTGTGTGTGTGTGTGTGTGTTTTGAAAAGGTTACCCTACTTATCAAGCCCATTGCAGACTACTTGCTATCTGATTCAATGTTTTAGGTTCATTTAAATATTTTGGACTGATTGTGGTTAAGTGTATAAATTGTGGCTTGAGCCAACCATAATTGAAATGTCCCAAGCAACACACGGACAAAAGATTCATGGATATTGCTATCATTCACACACAGAGGTTTAACGTTTGAGTACAACAGAAAAATATCTTATTGCCATTGAGGAATGTTCATTGAGGCAATCAGTCAGCTGTTGCTCTTGTTTTGCTCAGAAGGAAACACAGCTTAGTGTTTGCTTAATTTCTACTCTACTCATGTTTAATTGGCCATAATGGTTCTAAAATAACAAAAGAAGGATATCAGCCAGTATATTATCCAAGCATGGATCCACAAATCATAAAAGCACCTGTAGCTCTCATTAAAAATGTTCCCTAATGACGTTTTTGTTAAACTCTTTAGATTTTAGCACAATAACACTTAATCCTCTGAAAAGACGGCACCTCCAGCCTATGACAACAACGCCTCATCAAAATGGATCATTTGTTTCTGACCTCTTTGAACTCCAAAAGCCTGAAAAATTAGCATCCTAAACAGTGCATAAACATGTTCAAGTGTCCCCTGGCAGATGGAACAAACCACTATTATGCTTATGTGTACAATGCATGTGTGGGCTCTTTCATCCTGTTC
>CM062264.1:16893057-16895557 GCA_031216635.1 Dissostichus eleginoides
TTACTTTTTCATTGTGTTTGTTATATTTGAGGATACAGAGCAAAATGTTACAACCCATTACAAAGAGTAAATGTCGCATTAGCACCCCAGTGACAACATGCTGATTGCTTCGTCTAGTGCAGGGCTCTCCAACCAACGATCGCGAGCTAACGGTAGCTCGCGGGCTGCTTTTCAGTAGATCGCCACTCGATTATCGATTCGTAGTAAGGTTGCTTATTGATTTTTCGGCCGCAGCTGGACAATAACGTTTTTTATTTTAGAATTGTTTCTGTCACACGAATATCAAATTGGTCGGTGACGCAGAGATCAAGGAACAGACGTGACAGCGGCACAGCGACACCACACACGGAGCAGTCTGCTTTCTCATCTCCACCAACACCAGTCCAGAACCAACAGCAGAATGACCCGCTCTGAATCAGGCCCTGTCGCTGCGGCTCAGAGACACAAAGGGAGGGAGTTGTGTTTTTTGAAAAACACTCGTTATCGTCATGTCAGGTTTTTGGTGGATTTAATCAAGCCTTGGATTGCAGAGTATGAATGTCCTCTTGCTATTTTCAGTTGATAAATACTTGTGTAAAGTTTGTGAAGGCAGGAGGAAAGCTTCCGCGATCACCGTCTCCTCTCCATTCCTCCAAACCCCGCCCCCTCCCTGAAAATAATGGCTGATAGTGACCCGATAGAAACTTTATTATTCACTTAATCACTGATTGAGATATGATGAAGCTAACTTAATCTCACACATTCATGGGATTTATGTAACAGTAAGACAAAGAATGTAAGTGTGCACCCACATGCACTATTTTTGTTTTTATAATGCTGTTGTAAATACTCCTGTTGTCTGCTGTGTTCAGACTCAAGTCATGTGTGTGATGCCACATTCAAGACATTCACTGTCTTTTTTTTTAACAGAAGACCGTAGCTAGAAGCTGCAGCTAGACTGCAGAAGTATTAGTTTTTTGTTTTTGAGGATGGAACAATTTCACACACAGATATGGGGAGGTAGACCTATACAATTGATTTATTATGGTTTATAATGTAATGTCAAGATGAAGAAGAAGAAAAAGATGGCTGAACAACTGTTCAGTGTCAATCCTGTGGAGATATCCAAAATAATGTTCAGCTCAAGTCTCAGCAAAACTCACAACATTTCTGGAGCCTTGTAGACCCAGAAAACTATAAGAACATTCACCAAGCAGCACTGAAAATGTCTGCTTTATTTGGTTCTGTTCTACATACCTTTGTGAAGCAGCTTTTTCTGACATGAATGTCATGAAATCTAAATACAGAACAAGACTGACTGGTGAACATTTCAATGACTCTATTAGAGTGAACCTAAGTGGGTACACTCCAGCATACACCGTATGGTGGACTCCATGCAGCGCCATTCATCTCACTGACTGTAAAAAAGAGTGAAATGCTTGTAAGGTGGTGATTAAGGACATTTATATGAATTTTCAGTGATGTACTCACTATGTGGGCCATAATAATATGTGAGAAATTTTCGTTTTCTTGGACCTTGATGTGAAGTTAAGATTTTTGCTTTTAGGTATTGCAATTTCATACGTGTACAAAAGTATAGCTTAATTCAACTGATGAGGGCTATGTGAATAAATGTAAGCGATGTGATGCAAGTAGCTCTTGGCCACTTTCATTTTTTCAAAGTAGCTCTCAGATGAAGAAAGGTTGGAGACCCCTGGTCTAGTGCTAAACACTAACTACAGCTGAAGCTGATGGGAATGTCATTCATTTTTCCATTACTAAGTCATAAACAAAAGAGTTAGATATATTATGATGGCGCTAAACTAAACAGTTGCAAATGATTGAAATAAATGCAAATCATGCTGATGGGAGTGGAGATGTTTGCTCCAAATTGAATGACAATCCATTCATTAATTGTTGAGATGTATGATATCCATTAAAACCTCAAATGAAAACCATTGTGAACATCACATCTAAGTGATTAGGATTCCTCTAGTATTTAAATACTTCCCCAGGATAAGTAGAACTGTCAAAAAAGTCAGAAAGATTCATCCTCCGAGGTTTGTTTAGTGAGAAACTATTCAGAAACAGCTTTACGGTCCAAGTGTGCTGACACACAGAGGAATAAGACTCCTGTTTCAGTATTTACACCTCAGATTGTTACTGTGTGTACAAGGTTGTGGTACTCGAGATGCAAAGAATGCTGGACTAAATACATCATGGATAATAACTTTATTTACAGAAGTGGGTTCTTCTATTATTATGGCCAAGATCAAAGGCTACACCTGGGACTGGAAAACATGCCGCTGCATAAGAGCATCTGAACTACAATAGATGGAGCAGTCAGGGCTTATGCAACCTGGAGACAGGACCCAGCTGCCTCCAACTTCCCCCACCAGGAACCTGCAACACACCGACACAACACACACACACACCGACACAACACACACACACCGATACAACACACACACACACACACCGACACAACACACACACACCGACACAACACACACACACACCG